>BQNB010158788.1:0-14989 GCA_026074375.1 Tanacetum coccineum | reverse complement strand
CCCAGATTAGCTTCCGCTGCTATATGTAAAAATGGGGGTGTTACATCTCGTATAGGCCAAAACTCAACTCGGCTCGGATCGTTCACACCCCTACACAAGGCCACTAAATACACACCAATATAAGACCTATTATCAATACTCGAATATGCCTAATCCAACTAACTAACATTCCCAGGTCGCAATGACATGGGAAAGCCTCTCAGGTCGTGTTCACACACGCATAGAAAAATGTCATCTAACTGTCACCTAACGGTTAGGAAAGGACACGTGACAATCAGAATATGGAGCTGACATGTTATGTACAAATTGTATTGACCCAAGAAAGGAATGACAATGTATGCCCATGAGATGATCAAGGTGTGGCATGTCCAAAACCATTGATCAACCACCCATGTTCTCTCTAAAACACTAAAGACGTCCCTATAAATAAAGAGGTATTACTCACAAGAAAATTGTTCATTTTCTTCTTCAATATTACACACACTTATTCAAAAACATGGAATACATACACTCGGTTTGTTTAGATACTTATCTTATCTCGAAGTCCTTACCGTTCTTAACGGAAAACCAAACAACATAACCATCCAATTAACTCATGATTAAATTTTATATACCATAAATAAACAATAGACTTTCTGTATGACCCTTCTTCATTTTCATATTTGCATCACTTCTACCGTTTTTCCTTTTTCTTTAGTATTTTTTGTCAGATTGTTGGCAATAAATATATTTTTTATCAAAACGAGATGGTCGGCCGGCGCTCCGCTGCGGGACGATGGTGGGCGTCATTCTCGTTGTTGTTGATGTCGAGTTAGGTGTCGTTGTTTGCATATTTTAGTTTTACTATGTCTTCTGGTTTGCTTTTATACTATTTTTTTTGTTATTTCTGTTTTACTTATACAAAAACTGATTGGGTTAGTTGTATATTGATTTTACCCTTTTACTAAAACCATTTTAGTTGATTACATAGTGTTACAATTGTATAAGGAAAGCTAGTGTTTGTAACAGCTTTCATATTACTTGAATGAATAACATAATTTCTAACCTATATTTGGTATGAGTGGAAAACAAAAGTTTGTAAAGTCTATTATGATTTCATTGCACAGTGTGTTGGGTGCAGGTTGTGGTGTTCGAATTCACCTTGTTGATACTCTAATTGGAAAGCAAAATGTATTAAAAACTTCAAAGTAAAAAATGGCATTGTGTACAATATATCAGAAGTACATAAACTGTATTGTTTCGGTTTAATTAACGTAAAATATGGATGTGCAGGTTTTGATGCTCCTGCCCACTCGCGTCCTGCACCTCAACCGATGCATCCTATATGAACGATCACCAAGCCGATCACTGGAAACAATACATCTAGACTAAAGACCGCCAAGCCATCTATCAAAGAAGAGTATCGCACATATCATATTTAACTGAAACAAATAAAGCTTTGTAAAAGTAAAGCTAACAAAAAAAATCCCCCATTCCAATATACCTAAATGCGTTTGTATCCATTAAAGACCATATGCAATCCAAAATATCCATTTTAAGGGTATGTCAATATACGACGATGTCACGCCTACAAATTACGGTTTCAAAGAATATCAATTGTAAAAGATGTGACCGAAAATGCAATGTACCAAAAGGAGTAGGTAAAAATAAGATAAAAATACTTGAGAAAAATAAACAGATCTTAAAAGTTTGTGCCTACCTTCATTCGAAACGCTCCTGTATCATGCATTTTGAGTAGGCGTGCCATGAGTTGGTAAATAATTGTCTGTAACACGGCTTCTTACACGCCGATGTAAAGTTTCAGAACGTTTTCTCTTCTGTTCGACAAAATAATAAGGAAATCCATCTGCACAACATAAAAACCAGAAAAAAAATCAACGTAAAAAAACTCAAGCCTTTATAAACTTTTATCAGTTATTACAAACACAACCGCCATCTTTATCTTACATATGCGGCATACTTCACTTTTGAAGTACACTCGTTTTATGTTTAGACTGTAAACCGACATTATGGGTTTCCATGCAGAACATATTAAAATGGTCGCTTAAAGTAGAGTAGGTTGTATTTCTTTTTGAATTTTTATCCAAAATTTAGCAAATTACGTACATGAATGGTGCCTCCAACGTATTAGTAAAATCTTTTTGTCTATCGACGATTGGATTTTCACTATTTACCTTGATCCTAACGACACTTTAGATATGAATTTAGAAATGACTAAAGATTCTAATACCAAGTTAAACCCACCAACATATCAACACAACCTAAGCCTTACCAATTGCACCCTATAAAATATGCAACCCATCAATAACAGGTTGCGGCATCGATTTATGAATATCTGAAGCAAAAATTGAATCATCTTTTCCAGGCCACTGTCTCTGCAAAAGAATAATGAAGATACACATGATTTAGTAAGGTTGTTTGCATTACAAAAAGATATTTCAGAAACGAGACTATACCATTGTGTGTATATGTATAGACTGGTGGTGTAATAGAGCTGAATGTAGGTCCTAAACTGTCATGTACATGCCTATGTATAATTGATTAGGTCTTGTGCATACCTGTGTATAATTGAGCATGCCTAACTTTTCGTCGTTCTTGTGCAGGCCTGTGTATAATTGAGCGTTAGTTTGGGTGAGTTTCTCTGAAAAAGAAACACGTCGTTTATTTAAATTAGCAATCTTAAAACACCATTTAAAGAAGTAATTAAATAACATCCATTATAAAGAATAACATAGTCACTTTCACCCAGGTATCAACATGGTCCATGATCACTCCTACTTCTACGTTCATAACAATAAGTAAACAACAATACTCAGGTAGGCTATTTTAGTTTAGTGCTTCCATTTTTATACCGCTACTACATTGATATCACTGGGTTTTGGCAATACATATATTTTCTACTTATTTGCTTCTTTTTAAGCGAAACTCAGTTTGGAGTGCTACAAATAGCACATATAAGCTGCTAAATGAATAGGAACTTCAGAAAAATATATTTTGGAGTGCTACAAATAGCACGTATAAGCTGCTAAACGAATATGAACTTTAAAAAATAGAATTTCAATTTGCCCAGTATGTATAAAATGCATTAATAATCCAGCATTTTTGTTTAATAACCCTTTATCAAATCCATTCATAAAATATGTTCTGTCAAATATAAGCAACTTTCTACCCACGATAATTAGTATGAATGCCATTAAAAAGCAACTTTTGGTATATATACTGTATACATTGGGGTCAAAAAGGCTAGCTAGTTAAGGTTGAGTATGAACCAATATGGACCTGATCATAGTATTCTACTTCTCACATGTTATTTTATTTTATAAAAAAGGATTAGTAACATCAATAGTTTGATACCTCTTCCATGGAGGGTGTATAATCTTTCTTAAAATGTATTGGTTTACCAACAACCATATATATTGGTCGTCGAAAGGGTATAAAAGACCTGCAAAAATTACAAAATATGAAACTGTAAGTGATAATGATAAGGTGGTTTCGAAAGCATAATCGTACAGAGTATTAATAATAAGATACACTAACTAGAACACGATCCGGAGGTCGGGGAGGATTAAATAAGAACTTAGCCATTATTAGATTAAAAAAGGAAAAAGGAAAGATGTGTGTGTATTTTAGAGAGAGAGAGAGAGAGAACACACACACCCCTTGGTGAAATGTTACATAATGAATCCTCACCCCTCCATGGAAGTATAGAGGGGGTATTTATAGGTCAAGACAAGGGAAACTATTCTAACTTAACAATTATAGTCCTTGCGAGTCTTGCCTAATGATAACTAATGTAATTCTGTCAACATATTTTAAGGCTAACAATCTTCCCCCAATATATGAACATACAAAATTACTTACAATGCTCCTAACAAGTACAAATACAATTAAATAATGTCTTCCAAAGTGCTTCCAAAGCTGAAGATGTCTTATGAGTTCTCCTGGTCTTAAAACTTGTACTCCAGCTTGAATCTTTGTCTTTACTTGTTCTGGAACCATTGTAGTATGCATGAGTGGATTAACTTCCCCCCAATGCAACATGTCTTGAAAAGCTTTCTTTATAGACTCTTTTTGGCGAAGTTTCTGAATCAGCTTCCCCCCAAACCAACTTCCCTATCTTGAGCAGATTCTAAAACTTTAATGTAGCTTCAACCATCTTCTATATGTCATTAACGTGCACAGCGGAATTTTGTAGAAGAAAAATCACACCAAATACTACTGCTACTTGTCACTGGGTCTTGGTGAATATTCGTTCGGGGGTACATGCGAGAAATTAGCAACAATTCTTCTCACGTATGCAAAATACTTCATAAACCATACTAAGTAAAGTAGTCCACACTACTTCCCCCTGGAAGTTGACATGGTAACATCAAAGTCAACTAAGTCCCGGATGTACACATTTTCCCCCATGATGGTTGCGAACTCTCGGAAGCATCATTGTCGTGTACGTCCATATACTCGAGAAGTTCTTGTCTAAAGCACAAATATTGAAATCCAAACGAAGCATTGCTCTCTTGTCTTCAGAAACCGTAGAGGAGATGAAGCAAGAATCAAGAAAACTTGGTATAATCAAGGTCTTGTATATGAATGTCATTGAAGAACTTTAAGAATTTTGCTTAGACTTTAAAGTACCATTGTCGTGGAATAGCACAATAATATCCCGTGAGAATTGTTGATTACATCTCAACCTTTAAACTCTCTGGCTAACTTACCAACCTTGTATTCTTTCAGCTATTGTTGTGACCACATGGTGAAGTAAACCCGATATACCAAACTTGAAAAATAAAGTAGAATCCCCCAAATTTGTTACTTAATCTTACACTGTTGTTGATTGAAGAACGGTGTAAGATTAAATCTATAAGTACTCTATACTCAACCAGAAAAGTATAAGAAGTACAACACCTCTTGAAATTATCCACATCGACATCTGCGTGTGACACTGAGTACTACAATGTAACTCCTTTAAGTGATAGCTATAACCCGTGAGCACTACAATGTAACTCCTTACATCAGGAAATAACTAGATAATCCAAGTCTCAGTCATAGTTGTATACGTTAAAGCAAGTCATCAATTGATAGATTAGGTTTGAAGAAAAGGGGTAGAAAATAGAAGGAAGTCTCGATGATGAAATAAGTAGACGCCTTCGTGAAACTCAACTTCAATCTCAAATAAAGGATACCAAGTCATCCCCATGATCACATGTCATTGTAATCTGAATCTTTAGCCATTTGTCGTTTTAGTGAATCTTATTACGGATCGTTTTAAGTGTTATGTATCGTGTTTGTTGTGTTGTTGTTTGTGAATGTCGTTAAACTAGGACAAATGTTATTTTTGAATTATCGTCAACGAGTCAAAATTGTATAGTCCAACTTGTCATGATAGTGTTTTTATACTCGGCTTAATCTAATAAAATACTCCTCACATATCCGGCCCATGTTCAATTTGGTAATACCAGCCCAAATTGTTTTTCAATAACTGAATATTCGGCCCAAACTAGGAAAAACACGACCCACTTAAAATTATATCATGTTTTGGCCCTTGTTTTTTCCAATAAACCGAGTCCATCATAAAAAATTAGGGATAAATAACTAAAAGCCCTAATATTTCTTATACCCTAATCACATTACACACTCTTTCTTCTCTCCCACACACAAATCTCATACGCAGCCATTAATAGATCTTATCCCAACCTTATATCTCCTATAGATACAATCTCTCCAACCCAAAAACAGCGCTTAGTTCTAATCTCAAACGCATACCCTTTGTATTCTTTCTGCTAATACCGTGAACCAAAGAGGAAGAACGAAAGCTTCAAGGTCCTTTGGAGGGTCTCAGGTAGGGTCATTGCATGTGTTGTATTTCGATTAGTTTGAACGAACCAATGAGAGAAGATAACAAGATTGTTATTGTTCTCTCTTAATAGATTCGAAAATAATTTTTGTTTTAAGTGTCAATCGAAAATGCAAGAGATCAGTGATGGGTTTTGCTTGTAAGATCTTTTAAAGATCTGTTCTTGAAATGATAAACAACTTGAGATCTTTGTTACGTATGTCTTGTTTCGAGTCGGAAAGGAGTTGGGGTATAGAGAGTAGATTAGATGCGATTATATGTGATTATGGGTTAAGGGAATAGACATGGATTTGTTGTTGTAATTGATGAGGCTTGATGTTGTAATTGTGACGAATAGTAATTAGGTATAGAGGTGGATTTGTTGGATTGAAATGTATTTGAAGTTGGTTGTTTGATGTGGTTTATTGATATGTTTTGGTTTAACAAAGTTTCTCTTTCTTGATCTTTCATCAATCCTGACATCTTTTGTTGATTTTGACCTTTGACTCACTCGGCTCAATCAGTTGAGTCAAACCAGTCAACTCGATAATAACCGAGTTGACTCGGTTTGGGTTGTGGGAGCAAACCGCTGCCATGTTGTCACAGTGGTTATACCAAACCGCCATGGTGGTGGTTTAACCAAATCGCCACCACCAAACAGCCACTGCCAAACCGCCATCACCATCAAACCACTACAACAACCAAACCACCATTATCCCCTAATCATCACCAATACCAAACCGCCACTAACTTTAAATTTGGGCAGCGTTTTGTTTCAGTCAGACCATGATAAAGATGTCAAACCACCACCTGTTCAAACCGCCCGTGGCCAAACCGCCATCAAGTACAATACTTTTGTACTTTTCCTGAAAATGTGGATATGGTTTTTTTTCTTTTTGGCCAAACCGCTACCAATAAACCCAGATTTGTTTATATAATAAACTTATCTTTTTAAGCACAAAAAAGTAGCAGATGTAAAACCAGTATGATGACAGAACATATAAGCAACAACAATAAACATCACTGGTTGTTTTTCGTGGTTGTTTCTTAGAAGAAGAACCAAAAAACCACGAAAAAGAAATTGTTAAAAAAAACAGCTAACAACCAATAAGAAAAAAAATGGAAGCAGACCAACATATAATAACCATTTTCATAATTTTTTCACACAAAAAATACACGAAAATTATCAGCAGTGGCCTTATCTGAACAGTTAACCGAGACACCAACAAAACATGATACAAAATACACCCCTGCAGCTCTGATGCCAATTGTTAACAATAAGATACACTAGCTTAAACAAGAATGATCTGGAAGTCGGGGAGGATTAAATAAGAACTTGGCCATTATTAGATTAAAAGAGAGAAAAGGAAAGATGTGTGTGTATGTTAGAAAGAGAGAGAGAACACACACACCTTGGTGAAATGTTACATAATGAATCATCACCCCTCCATGGAAGTATGAAGAGGGTATTTATAGGTAAGACAAGGAAAACTATTAAAACTTAACAATTCTAGTCCTTGCGAGTCTTGCCTAATGATAACTAATGTAATTCCGGATAAGTTAATGAATAATAATTTGAGGGGGAATTAATTTATTTTAACTCCAAGGGCTTTAGTTGTCATAAGTTAATAACTTAATGGGCTTAAATATAATTTCATGATTAGTGGCTTAGGCTTAAAACTACAGACGACCAAGATTGCCAACACCTCATAGTTTAAAAAGGCTTAGGATTGTTTGGAAATAATTACGTAGTTTTAGAAGCCTTGAAGTTGATGATATGTTTCTGATTCATTTAATATTTCCCCAATCAGTCAATCACTAAGCTTATTTTCGAAGGAGTAGAATCTGTTGACAAAAGAGGTACACATAGGTTTGATAAGTATGGTGATTCCTTTAGATAGTCAGTATCTTGCAAGAAGAAATGTGTACATTCGGGACTTAGTTGCCTTAAGTGTTATCATTTCGGCTATTTAGAGGGTATAATTGTGACATCCGGGACTTAGTTGACTTTGATGTTTCAATCTATATCATCTCTATCATATAAGGAGAAATTCATACATCCGGGTCTTAATTGACTTTGGTGTTACGGTTTCGAATTAATTGTGTACTTCGGATATTTGGGCTTTACACATCAAGTCTTCTCAATGCGGCGTGCAAGAAAGCCGTGAATCTACTTAAGAAAGGATTGCTGATTCGGGGGGAAGCTGTGGAAGCTTCTAAATGAAGATGAAGCTTGCTTGACCATAAAATTCAACAACTTTCCAAAGGTTCAAGTGAAGGATCTGGTATCACTCCAGAGGTTCCCGATGAGCCAAAGGACAATTCTGGTAGCTCAAGCAACTTACTTTCTTAATCTATTAAGGAAGTTCATGATGTCTCCAATGATGAGGAAAACAAAGCTGAGAATACAAAACTGAAGCAGTAGTTGCAGAGAAACAAGCTGGATAGGTACAAACCAATTTAACTCTGTCATCTGCTGAACTCGAGATTCAATCAATGGTGGATGTTCCCATTCATCAAGAGGACCTTGCTGTCCAACGAACTCCACTCATTGACCCTGTTATATCAATGGTTACTGAAAAGACAGCATCAACACCCACACCACTAACCACACAAGCTCATGTTCAAATGTGTTCGACCTCTTGCTGGAAAGACATTTCAAAATGAGTTTAGAAGTGCTGGTTGGTGCAAGGAAAACAAGAGACGGACAAAAGACTGTTGCAAAGGACAGTATGACTAACTCATACTTGATTTAAACCTGTCAGGTCCTGTTTTTCATATCATAATCTTATACATCAATAAGTAGTGTGGTAATCAGTGTTATGTGTTAGTTTAATGAATTTTTTCATGAGTTTCTCGTTAAACTCCAAATCATTTATAAACTCATCGTAACTGACACTAACAGAATCCCTCATTAATTGAGGGGGGCATATATAGGTTCCAATATCGGCTTGTATTTAATCAGACCATATTTTCTCCTAAATTTCTAACATATTTAAATCAATTGAGATCCTAAATCTCAAAGGGTTTGAAATTTTTGATCAGGGGAGAGAATGTGATTTAAATATTAAATCTGATAAAAATGTGATCTATTAAGACTCAAGCAGGTACTCCTCCCTCTATGCGCCAAACAATTTCGAATATTGATGCCCATGTTGAGGGGGAGCAGTTTCATGAATCAAAACAATCGAGGTACTAATGCTTTGATGTTTACATCGCGCGTACCTTGATTGATTTTCAAATGGTTTTATGGCGAAGAGAACAGTACCAGAAGACCGACCCTGCATTTACTTTATCGGAGTTATAAGGATGGTATGGTTAGGTACATGTTCCCATGATCCCGCCAGAGCCGGAGGGATCTACCCAGGGACAATCCACTAGTTAGTGTAGAAGTCCTTAGGTATGATTACAAAAGGAGTAATGTGAGAATAAGGGAATAGTGCGGACTGAGATGGAGCTAGTACTGGAACATACCCAACAAGGTACTAGTAATGAAGTCTCGGTAAGCACTGAAGGGGTTGAAGAATGAAAAAGAAATGTTAAGATAAAGGGTTAAAAGAAAGCAGCCCTCCTTAAACATTAGGCAGAAACCGGGTCAATACATATGCTGTCAGAATCACATGGTTGATTGCTGACATTGAAGACAAGTATCATGGACCCAGTGATACGCTGCACAACCCTCCCTAGCCACTCAAGATCCCTAAAAGGATTCTTGTTTCATTTCTCACGGAGATTAATACATTTATATCGTCTCTCTCACTCCGAGTTAGATGATATTGAAAAGGTGACAGTCTGCTCCAGCTTCCGACTACTAAAAACCAAAATGCACTATTGAGTCTAAAGCCATGAGATCATCCATAAGTCTCGTTAGGACACTTATCCATATTGAGCTTGTTTCTCACACACTGTGACAACAAGTAAAGATTTTAAGAGTCCTACGCATTATCCTTGTGGTATTGCCAGAACATCCGAGTGATGCGAAAGTACTCACAATGAAGATAGAAATCCTTCTAGAGCCAACATCAAACAAGCTCTTGGTAGGTGACATGTGAGATCCTCTTGAGGATCAAGCTTGCGACAACTAGAAAGAAACGATGGTGCGATTCTTTATCAAACTTGTTCCAGGCAGTGAATTGACGAGTAGTTTTTTTGAAAAACCGTTCGATGTGCTCAACAACTGAATTTTTCAAGCACATTGAATGTGTATATCTTTCAAAACAAAAGTGTTTCTGATGAAAATTGATTTTTATATTATAAAACTTTTAACGTGTCACAAAAACTCTTTCCTGAGTGACACGCGACTGATTTTCAAATCAATTTCTCATTAATCAGTGGGTTTTAATCTACTGGTTCACTCATTCCGTGCTTTGTCTACTTTGAGACGCTCTAGTTTGAGAACGGCTAGGGCAGCTGCGAAACCATGTCAAGGAGATTCTTCGGAAGTTTACCTGATCACATGCAGTATTTATACTGATTAACGGGGAACCGTGGTCCTTGCAACCTTATTCAACGAAAGTGAACAAAGACACTTTCGTGTGTTTATTACTAACGTATACTTGCAGGAATCCCGACGGTAGCAGCTGCTGGACAGAGACATGTCAATTCACAACCCCATGCCCACACTTCATATTTCTAATCAAAGACATCATGATAGCTGAAAGACCTACAACACAGCTTTCGCAACTCTGATGCTTGCTATCATGATACAGAAAGGTGTGAGCATGCCGGTCTGAAGGTCACAACATCACATGAAGGCAATACTTCACAACAAGGATGATTAAGAGATTTACTGTGACTGATGATCTCAAAGAAAGCTCAAAGATCACACAAGTCAAAGGAACTATGCTCTAAGATCACTACTTGCCGTACAAAGAGAGCACTTGAAGAATTAAAGACTACGAGCTAGAGTCAGATATCAACTCATGGAATGCTAGGATTCAAATTGTATTTTCTCGGGTGACCTCCCTTAGGGGGAGATTATTAAGATTAAGAAAAAAGACTCGGTTACCCCATGTATTTCTTATTTAGCATAGCTTGTAGTGGGTACAGTAATCGTAAGATTTATGGTGTTGGGCCGGGTCTTTACCCACTGTAAGCCCACACCATAGCCCGTTTTATGGGGCGTGTAAGAACTATTTAAACCCTCTTCACACATGGAGAGGGTGTTCGAAAAATCATTTAACACACACTCTTTAGTGTGTTTTTCTCTAGTTTTCTCCCAACCATCTCTCTCTCTAACTTTCTCTCTCTAAGATCATAAGTGTGTGAAATTAGGAACCTACATAGGTACTTCAAATATATAGGCTGAAGGTATTAGAAGAGGACCTTCAGGTTGAGGGTGATTTTCAAATGAAGGAGGTGACGTATTTAGAGTATGAATGAACCCTTTATCGTATTTGACAATCCCCAATCCTATCTTCCTATAAAGGTGAGCTTGCATCATCCCAGTGAAGTCTTCTATCATCACGGTTTAACCAACTCCATGCCATTTTCCCACATATCTTCGAGCTCCCCCTTGCTCATTGCATCCCCATGATAATTACACTCCTTGTATATTGACTCTAATGGATCCATGGATCAAATAAGTTACCATCGATGCTCAAGAAGTTTGATGCAATTTAAAGGATTAGAACGCTTGCAAGTGCTCCCCCTTGGTGTATGCTCCCCCTTGTTTGGGGCACCAAGGAATCAAGATATGGATGTGTGCTACAAAACAAAGTTAGTAGACAAGTGCATGTATATATATAGCAATATATTAGCGAGGAACTAGACATGCATTTTAGGTGTTAGTATTCTAGAGTATGACACTTTAAAACAAAGTTAGAAGCTAGACACATGCAATCATTATTTTAAGAACAACAATCTAAATGATATAATTAAAAGACTCAAGACGTATGTTTAAGGAGAAAGATTAGACCGACTTTTAATAAACGAGAATGGGATTCATTTATTGATTTACACAAAAATATTATGAGAATGACCTTTAAAAGTAGACGAATGACACTTAATATCATGGCGAACTATGTCAAAAAAATATATACTTTAAAAGGATAAAAAGAAAAATAAGACGAGGATGGAGACGATGTGCTCTTGGACATGAATGAAAATGATTCCATAGAGCCAAAAAGTGGGAAAGTATGAGCGATACTAAAGAAGGAACGTGTTGATGAGAGGTTGATAAAAAATATTGATATATCATTTGCACTAACAATTGATGTGCATATGATCCTATCAGGACAAAGGTGGATGATTGGGAATTCAAAGGTTTGTTTGGTGCTTTGTTGGTTGACAATGTTAAAGAACAAAGGTGGGTATGTGAAATGATACCAAGGTATGAGGTGGTAATTCTTTCATGGTGGAAGAGTAATAAGAAACTCAACAATGTGGTGACTTAATAACACTTGAAGATTGAATATCTTCTTTATGTTCTTCACTTTCTAGAAAGTGGAAAGTTTATTGAAGGAGTGACATTTGCATTTCGCAAATTACTTAAACATTTCGAATGAAATAATGAAGTTAGAAGAGATATAGGAGGAGTTTTAATAGTGACAAGACTATTAAAAAAGAAGAAATGTTTAGACGTGAGATGAAACGTTAGAGAAGATAACACTTATTAGAAGTGAAAAGAAATGTTTAGAAGTGAGAAGAAATGTCAAAAGTAAAAAGACTATTACAAAAGAGAGAAACTGTTTAGAAGTGAAAAGACCATTCGAGGTGAGAAAAGAGGTTTACGAGAAGTGAGGACCAAGATGTGAGGAGATTTATAAGTATGACGATTGTAAGGATTGTGTTTGAGAATGAGACGCATTTCATTATGAAATACACTTGACTATTAACAACATAAGCAATGATGCTTATGAGTGTTAGGATATGAGGATGACCCATTGATCTATAGAGAGATATTGGGCATAGATTTGGGTTTAGAGTAGACGTCAGCTCGTAGCAAAAGAGAGGAAGTGTTAGGTTATGAAAAAAAATGAATGGTATTACAAGCTGCTGTTGGCGGTCCCAAATATATCTGGGGGCCGCCAGAATAGATCTGGGGGCCGCCAGACCGCCAACAGGAGAGGAGTTTAGGGCTTGACGAATTTTATGAAAGGAGTGACATTTTAATTTGCATTTCGCTAATTAAAAATACTTAAAGTACTTCGGATGAAGTAGTTAAGTTGTCACGACGCACGGAATAGAAGATAGACTAGAATCGAGACTAGTAGAAAACAAGAGAAAGATATACGGAATGTGTTCCATCATTCCTGGACTTAGACGAAGATATTTGAACGATTCACGCTTGAGGGGTAAAGAAAGAATGTCGACGATGACATCTTCAGATGCATCCTTTTCGATGGAGATGTTTCCTTTTGGACATTGTCCTGAAGGAAATGGTGACGTATCTTCGGTGTGTTTCATCCATGAAAGAAATAAATAAATAAAGAAGAAAACAAACGAAGATAGAGGCGACGAGCTTGACAATGTCAAGACGGATGGTGGTTAGCGTACGATAAACTATACTCACAAAGTTATGTAGCTCTTCTCGAGCATTGCGAATGTTCATAGAATAATCACACGACGAGGTATACAGTTGTCTTAAAGGTGGTAGCGGAAATAGTGGAGGAAAGAGATTAGTCATCTCTATGGTTGAAGAGGCGTGGTTGAGTGAGAAGGAAGAGGTGTGATCGAAAGACAAAGAGTGTTTTCATTGAAGAGAGATAATGTTTTCGTCGAAGAAAAATGTTTTCATCGAAGAGAAAGAATGCTTTCGTTGAAGAGAAAGAATGTTTCTTCGAAGAGAAAGAATGTTTTCGTCGAAGAGAAAAGAATGTTTTTGTCAAAGAGAAAGAATGTTTCGTCGAAGAGAAAGAATGTTTCGTCGAAGAGAAAGAATGTTTTCATCGAAGAGAAAAGAATGTTTTTGTCGAAGAGAAAGAATGTTCTGTCAAAGAGAAAGAAAGTTTTTGTCAAAGAGAAAAGGATGTTTTCGTCGAAGAGAAAAGGAGAGCGTTTTAACTTATGTTGTTAAAAGGCTTGAATAGGGATTTTCAGATATGACCTTTAACGTTTGCGATCGCAAGTTAAAGATACTTGAATATTTTGGATGAAATATTAAAGTTGTCAAACCTACATGGAGGAGAGTTAGATTTGTATCTAACCTTTTCTTGACGAAAGAGTGGATGATTTGGAAGAAACCGAGATGATGATCAAAGGAGTGCGTGAGTGAAGACTCTAAGAGATTTAATACAATTTTGCGACTCTTTTGACTTTTTAGATTTGTGAGACGGACGCAAAGAAAAATATTATAGTGTGAGAAAATATATACGTAGATGCATAAGATATATAGATATAAGCATGTAAGTTTATCTAAGCATGCATCAACACAATACCAACAATATTAATGTGTAAGACTATATGACATTTAAATATTAATTATCATATATTAAACTAACATAGTGTAGGTACAGAATTAACACGTAAGTCATGTAAAATGACACATACAAAATGTGATAATTTTAAATGCAATCATCATGTAAAACATGTTAGCATTTAGCACTTAGGAGCATGTGTTATATAAACTAAGAGATATTTCATCTAAATTGATAGAGAAAGGCAAATGCTTTTACAACAGACATGCATTCAATAACTAAGCAAATAAACGTTGAGCATTACCTAGGAGCACATTATCATCTTGAAACTTCAAAGCACATATGTGAGATGCAAGTAGTCTAGATTGACTAATGAGAAACCTAATTTTTTTACTTGCTTAATATGCACTCCTAATGAGATACAAAGTCCATTAATGTAGACTATCATTAGGCATATTTAGGAGGAGTCATTTAGTCAAATTAGAGAATGAATATGAGATTATCACTAGAGGTGCTCAATTCAGGCTAAACACGACCATTTTTACGGGTTATACCACGAACCCAACTTTACTCTTGGAAGAAATTCAACCGTTAGGTCAAATTGAATTTCTAGTGCAATAGCTTCTCTAGTAGTCATTCTCATGTTAGACAAAATATAATTCCTATATTTTCCTAATGAAGTGTAGCAAAGATAAAATTTGTATTGTCTTATCACTCAAGGCCTAATATGACTCAACTAACATGCTTTAATTCTGGTTCACATAATCTTAATCAAGATGTGTGGAATTATACGGTTGAATGA
>BQNB010158787.1:3460-14989 GCA_026074375.1 Tanacetum coccineum | reverse complement strand
ATTACAAGCAAACGCGTACAACACTAAAAATAAATAGTATATTTATCGACGTCGTCAATGACTTGAAAACACAGGGTGTGATACTACTCACTTTGTTAGAAAGTTTGAATACACCGCATTTTAAACCGATGAATTAGATGATATCCTTAGTCGCACTAAGAACAACTCACAGATCAGCGTAGTCGCAATTCTAGGTCCTAACATACCATTAGGGCTTAGAAGACTTCAAATGGAACAATAGGGTTCATTAGAGAATGATAACTTTTGGCTGAGCTCCTTACGTCAACCGTAGTAACCATGCCTACCTTAGTGTTTGTGTTTCGAAGATGGTACCAATTTGGATGACTCAAAGTCTTTTCATCAAAGTCTTTATACAATTGAAGTGTTTTCTTACAAACCTTACAAAGTACAAATTTTAGGGTTTTTTATGGTTGATGGTTTTTAATATAAATTGTTTTGTCGAACGTCAATTTTCTTGAAATTCAAGGTCCAGATAATATACGAAAAATTCACGTAGCCGATACACGAACTTTTACAGACTTCTTTTCGTATGACTATAGTTTACAAGGATTTTGAACGCTCCAAATCATTGACACTGGATTTTGCCCTTATAAACTTTTAGTTATAGACCAACATCAACAACTACACTTCCTAAGCCATAGATACCCATTCGAATATTTTGAGCGAACCTAGAATTGAGCAGACTTTTCAAAAGCATTAGGTTGTAATAACAACTTGGTACTTAGTTTAATTTCATGACAGTTCTTGTTCGATTGGGTTGCGGAGTTGAATTAGATTCAAAGTTGTTACTTAGCTTAAGGCTTATGATAATTTTACCCATGGACGGACTAGCAATTTCGTTGGCGAAACAGTTCACCTTGACCTACTTATGACATCAAATAACGTCACATTTATACCATCTTTTATCCTGAATAAGTTACCCATTTTTATATAATTATTGCAAGAATATGTACTTAATTGCTTAAAAGTGTTATTTGTAGTAATTGAGGAGTGATTTGTGAAGACATGCTAAAAGGCACATATTTTGGAGCTAAAATGAAGACATTTGAAGATAACTCAATTCTGACCAATACGCCGTATCCAGAAACAAAGATACGGCGTATCAGAGCCAAGTCTTCATAAGAAAACGCGTATTCATAATTCCCAATATGGCGTATTCACCTTCTGCCATACGCCGTATCCGTAAAGATAACTATTCAGAGATACAAAGATATTATATTTTGAGAATATATATTATACTGATCTTAAACTTTGCGCGCACTTCAAGGGATACACCTCAATACGCCATATTAGCCTAGCCTAATACGGCGTATCTAACATTTTTAGAGGTTATAAATAGAAGACTCAAAACGAGTTTTCAGTGTGCAAAATCAAGCATTGATCACGATTCCATAAAAGACACCATGTAATTTATTTACTCTTGTAATCATTTAATTTTTGGTATCGTTTCGTAAAACATTTAGTTTACCTTGGTTATTTGATCACACTTGTATAATTACAATGGTTATGGGCTAATACCCTTGGGTTTTAGTCATCTTAATGAAGATTTAATGTTTGGTTTGTTTTAAAATCGATTTTGATAGAACTAAAACACGTGATAGTTCTTGGGTCGTTTATAGCTATAGTTTAATTAGAACTAATCTAGGATGAACAATAACAAAGGCAGAATATTCAAAATAAAGAATCATTGTTATTGTAACAAGGTTTTTATCGTTATCTCCACTATAACAATTACTCTAAGCCCTAATTCTACCTTGATCAATGGTAGAACGGTTATATCAATGAACTATAATAGGATCAAGTTACCTTGACCTTAAGGCTAAACACTAGGTGTCTATAATAATACGCACGCCTACATACGCATACACCTTTAGATGTTTACATCTTGACACACCCTAAACCTATGACCTGATATCTCTTTATATAATAGAGAATATTAAGTTTACAAAGAATAACAATAAAGATATTATTTAAACAACTAAATCTTTTAAACATTTGTCTTTATAATCTGTTATCTTCTATCTTCTTAAAAAGATCTTCCAGAATCCTTCATATTTGTAGAATTCTTCATTTCTATTTTAGTCCTTTTGTTTCATTACCTGTTTCTTTTGTATCATCAAATCTAGAATTCCCAACAATCTTCCCCTATTTAATGATGACAAAACAAACATGTTCTTGTACGAACTTCATCATAAAGCTTGATGTAATCAAAGCTTCCCTTGAAATTGAGATCATGGATCTCCCTGAATGAAACAAACTTCCCCTTAATTCAAATTTGCTTTGTAACCTTGCCATGCCACCACACATAATAAGCTGCAAAATCTCAATCTCTGTAATCTTCTTCCCTTTTTTGTCATAATCCAATAGGGGTCTTGTGAAGATAAGAAACTTGAATCTTTACAACTACAAACCATATATCACACTACCAATCCAGCCTTCCAATGACTTAAATTGCCCACCATTACGCACAATAAGAAAAATGAATTTAAGCAGTAGAAACTTAAACTAGCAGTAGTAATAATGACTAGCATTAGTAATGAAAACCTATCACCTTAAGTGGTGCATGAACATATCCTGATGGTTAAACACTTTGTCAATTAAGCTTCCCCTGAAACCAATATGTTAACCATTTCTTGAATCTTCAAATTCTGTAGGCTCTGTGTAATGATTACTGATGAAGAAAACTAAGCATTACAAACTTGATGCTGAAGTAGAATGACCTAAACTTGTGTCTTATGTCTTGTACTATCCATATGACTCCAAACTCATATGTAGACCAAAGTATAAGTAGACCATAATCTCTTAACAAAATCCTCAACTATATGAGACACTTTGCTAGATTTTGACAAGTCTTTGTCACATCGTTTCTAAGCACAAACAAGTTACCTCCTGCTAAAAGGTATGATAAGAACACGAACCTAAACAATTCTACTTCAACTTCAAATAGGGAATAAATAATCATCTCCATAACCAATTAATCCAATAAATCCAAATACCAGCCTTTAAACATATAAACCAAAATCAATCTGTTAGCTTCCCCTTAAATGAAGTATCATGTTCAATTCGAGATCCAAACCATGTGTGTGTCATCTGATATCGAATAGAGATAGCAGTATTAAATCTATAAAGCCTAACCAGTATTAACTAAACTGCTTTTTAATGCTAACAGTACAAACTTAATAAGCCACAACCAAAAAGAACAGTAGTAACTGCTTTTCCAAATCTAAAAGTACTAATAACCAAGTAGCAGTATTAAGTGTACAATTTAAAATCCCTAGCAACATAAACTTAATACAACAAAGCTAGCAGTATTAAGTGTATACATGGCAGCTTTAAAACACTTAGGGTTAACAAATCCACAATTAAACCAGTCTTCACCAATCTAAACACGAACACCAAGCTTCTACAAAAGATAACAACTAGTATAAACAATCTGCTTTAACCTTGTTGATCCTAAGCATCCAATACGATTTCATCCAAATTCGTTAGCAGCACAAGTAATACTTCCTTTTGGCTCAATAGCAGCAGTGATACGTAATAGCAGCACTAAGTATGTGCTTGGTGGCACTAACAAGCCTTTGACACTACTAACGAATACAAGCAGCATTAACCTCTATATATAGCAGTACTAATGTGTATGGGCAGCAGTAATGCTTAAACTGGTAGCATTAATACATATTGGCAGTATTAACTAGTACGAGCAGCAATCATAAACCATTAGTATCAATATGCTCGAAACCCTAATCATAAGCATCAAGCAGCCAATAAGATCGCATCATACCAGATCCTATTATTCCATTAACCACCAGTGATCACCAAACATCAGCTATACCTATTGAACCTTCTTTTATTGTAACACCAATACACATTAATGAATACCAAACTGCCATAAACAATAAATCAAGAGCCTCTTTCCTTTAATTGGTTACCAACTTTAATAAAGATCACCAAAGAACCATTAAATAACCAATCAGTATACTATAGCTGCAACATTACAGCTAATCATCAACTTATTGTAAACATGCTGCTATAAAAAATTTAATACCAGGAAGCATCAAGACAATACCATAGAACACAGATCCTAAGCTGCGTCTTGAACCTGCTTTTTCTTTAAAAATGAACACTAAAGAACATACCTGCTATATCACTTGTGTCACAACCCTAAATTCTTGTATCGACCTATGAATAAAAAGTAGTACCAGACACCAACATGGTACCTTAAAACTTTTAGCCATTAATCAAACTTCAAATCACCAGCAGATGCTCAGTAAATTACACGCATATGATTCCTCTTGATGTCGACAACCTATTAGGGTTTTAGAAAACCCTAAATCTTTGATGTGCAGCGAATATCAACACTTGATGTTGTTGTTGATCTTGTTAGGGTTTTGTACACAACCCTCTCAACTTTGGTAGAAATAAAACCTTTTATGGTTTCGTTCAATAAAAATTCTTGATCAGCAAAACAACCATAAATTAATCATGCTTATAAAGATTATGAAATCACAATGAACCCTTCTAGCAACACAGTAGACGTAACCCGTTTTAACTTTTCTTGATCATGGTATCGACACATAAACCTTGTACAACCCTAGATCATGAGCCCCGTAGCTCTGATACCACCTGATAGAACTAAAACACGTGATAGTTCTTGGATCGTTTATAGCTCTAGTTTGATTAGAACTAATCTAGGATGAACAATAATAAAGGCGGAATATTCAAAATAAAGAATCATTATTATTGTAACAAGGTTTTCATCATTATCTTTACTATAACAATTACTCCAAGCCCCAATTCTACCTTGATCAATGGTAGAACGGTTATATCAATGAACTATAACAGGATTAAGTTACCTTGACCTTGAGGCTAAACACTAGGCGTCTATAATAATACTAATGCCTACACACACACCTTTAGGTGTTTACATCTTGACACACCCTAAACCTATGACGTGAGATCTCTTTATATAATAGAGAATATTAGGTTTACAAAGAATAACAATAAAGATATTATTTAAACAACTAAATCATTTAAACATTTATCTTTATCTTTTGTTATCTTCTATCTTCTTAAGGAGATCTTCCAGAATCCTTTATATTTGTAGAATTCTTCATTTCTGTTTTAGTCCTTTTGTTTCATTACTTGTTTCTTTTGTATCATCAAATCTAGAATTCCTAATAGATTTACTTAATTTATCATTGAAGTCTAATTATGTTTATCACGTGATACTTGTTTATGTGTTTGAATATGCGACCTATCATTCAACTAGGTCTAGTTACGCCTAACAAGTGAGCTAGATACTAGGATAGCTCTCCATATCGTGTTTTATATTACTGGACCAATAGAATCACAAATAACGTTATGTATTTGTCTTTAAATTAAGAGTTTAGTTGGACCAGCAGGTGACCTGTAATGTTTCAACAAGTATGTTCTTGATTAATTGATAAAGATTTGAATAGTGGCATACTAGTATATAAAATACCGTCAAACAGTAAGTGGGTAAAGTCCCGATAGTCTAGGGTTTATCAAGATCACCATTGCTATAATCCCTAGATAGATTATAATTAAACTAAAAGATACTTTATGTAGATGCGTTAATTATGAGAGGATTCAACGTGTCTAGGTCTTAGGATGATGTCCCGCCTAAGTCTTAAGAATGATATGCCGCTTCGAGATAAGAAATCATTGCACTAAATAAACAAACCCGCATTTAATCGGATTTAATATGGCTAATACTGTTTTCTATTATTTGGCTTGTACCACTCTTTTATCTTTTGATTGTTTTCTTGCATGTTTATTATGTTTAGAATTGATTATTGTCACCATAAAACCTGTGCTAGTCTCTCAGGCTGAAAACCCCCCCATCTATCGTTAGAAGGGTATATAGCATAGGTTTATCAAGTAATTAGAATTAACATAACTAGAGTAATAAAAGTACTGATAGATTATAAGGTTAACAACCTCGCTCTTAGTGTTCGACACCCTCCTTACCGTGAAACTCCACCAGATCGGGTACACTGCCCGTTAAAGTGTTGTTTTAGGATAAGTCTGCTAAATATAAATTTAAAACTTGGTAATCAATAAATTGACCCTACACGACAGCACATCAAGTTTTTGGCGCCGTTAGGGGGGAGCGAAGTTGTTTAATTATTATTTTATTAGTATTTTTAGTTTAGTGTAGTTTAGATTAATTTGCAAATTTGTGTGTTTGTTTGTATGTTTGATTTATGCATTGTATATTTTGCATATTATGTGTTTGTGTGTTTTTTTGCATTGTTACAGTCTGCTGTAACTTTCTGAGTTGAATACTCACTACGAAATATTCATCTTCTTGGATACGGAGTATAATTTTTTTCAAATCATACGGCGTATTCAGTTTACTGAATACGGCGTATTAAGCTATTTGACAGTTTTCTTTCCTAGTGAATTTATTACAGGTTAAAATGGACGACCCCAACATTACTATGGAAGAATACATCAGGCTCAAGGAAGAAAAAGCTCAAAAACATGGGAAAGTGTTTAACTAGGAACCTGTTAAGTATGGTAAGATCTGGTATGATGAAGACGTTCACGACCTCAAATCCGTTGAAATCAAATTCCCAACTATAGTCTTCAATGATAAGTTAACATCTGAAGAAGCACTCTCGTGTGAACCCACGGTAAGTCCTCTTAACGACAATGAAATTAAATTTAGAATATCGTTTGACGAATCCGATGATGAAGATTACGCGATAGTTTTTGAAAAAAACTCATTTTTTTTATAAAATAATTTTTGTCAATGATTTGAAAATGGATTCGGAAAATGATAATGATAAAGTCAATATGCATTCGTTTCCATCACCTGAGCCTAAGGTCAGTTATTCTAATGATTTAAACTACTTTAAAGATTTTGAGAATGAATTTCCAGCCATTGTTTACAATGATGCTCTAATGTCTAAATTAGATTTCTTAACTGAACCTGCTATAAGTCCTCAACATATAGATGAATTTAATTTAAAAGATGAAACATCATTTTCCAAATGTGATGAAGAGGAACAAAACATTTTATACTTTAATAATTTATTTCCTTTTAACGTAATTTATCCCAATGATTCAAAATCAGATAAGGACAATGATGATGATAAAGTCAATATTGAACACTCTTTGAGGGATTTATCTGTCAAACCGTTACCTGATATAATAAATACTGATGTTGGTGCCTATGCACATGGGTCAAATAAGCTTTTGGAAACAAGTCATGATACATCTAATAAATTTTTCAAAACTGAAATTTTTATCAAAGAATAAAATTTTAATATCATGACTTGTAATTATATTATCAAAGGGATGCTAATAAATCTTATTAAGAATTTATATGTGCCATTTGGCATCCCGTTCGACCCAAAATTGTTTTATCAGGATGGGATTAAATTAGGGGTAAGTTTAACTTAAAGACTTTTATGTAAACAAAAGTGCTTGCCGGGAGATAACCCGAAATGTAATTTTCAATTTTTATCGAGTCTATCTTCCCAGACTATCTATACGACGTATCCAAACCCTATGGATACGGCGTATTGACCTTTTGGACATTATCCAGTCTTTATTTTTAGCATAGTCTATACGACGTATTCATTAAATGAATACATCCTACAGGTATCAATACGACGTATCCTGGGGAACGGATACGACGTATTGACTTCCTGTGCAGTATTTAGTTTTAGTTTGCTATATTTTAACAAATACACCGGAGATGGAGTTGCACTTGTTTCCTATTGATACAGGACCTTGCTGTAATGAAATCGACTTATTGGTATCTCTGGAAAATGACGTGTGTTGAACTTGTACTAGCATTTTAACGCCTCGTCAACACACTTTTGCTTAAGAACTCCAATGGAGAATCATCCCAAGCAACATATCAGGGGAGTTCCTCGTTCTAATTCTATTTCCTATTTTTCTTTTATTGTTTTATCTATACAACGAGGACGTTGTATAATCTAAGTGGGATGATAGAGAATTAGAATGCCTACTTGTCCTTTATTTTACAAATAACATGCTAATATGCTTAAATTATGACAAATTTAAAAAAATTTATAGCATAACTTTTTAAAAAATTACTAGTTACATGACCTCGCGTACTTTAACCTTTAATGCCAAATTGTGAGAATTAAGTCTATTTCGTTTCCAAACGTTTACTAAAAATCCCACAAAAATATAAGTGTGGTGGTGATGTAGTGGACTTTAGAACTTGGCTTGGCATATCACTCGATACCACAACGATGAGTACTACGGATTTAGATGGAGAAACATTTTAACTGGTAAATTTCTAGGAATACACCAAAAAGCTCAAAATGTTATAAAATTAACTAACTACACTGGTTTGTTAAATCCCGTGTAACCCTTTGCTTACTCTCACCATACCAGTAAGATTCCCTAGAAAAACCTATTAAGCCATTCCTGTCTTTTTCACACCATATGTTTATTTCGTTACACCTGTACACCTTAACCTACTCTGTAGATTAAGTCTACTTAATCAAAGTTGCTAGTTGCTTTTGTGTAAAGTTTTGTATTTCCTGTGCCAAAGTGAAATTTTCTATCTCTGTTATGGTCGGGAAATTGTACAATGCAATGGGAAAATTTGTAGCTCATGTATTTTGCTACTTCGCGATTATGTATTATGTCCGAAGAAGTGTTGAAGGAAAAATTATCCCGAAAAATAATGATTGTGAAGACGGTGAAATTGCACCGAGTATTATGTTATGAAAAAAATAGAAAATGTATCAAAAAAAAGAGAAGGAAGTTTTATAGTCGGTTCGTTAAACTTAAACCAAAGAAATTCTTGGAAGGATCGATTATTCATGGATAAAAGTCGAAGATGTATAGTTTTGTATTAAGTGGTCGATATCACCACTTTTTAAGAGTATGTAAGTTTGGGATGTAAGGGAAGTTGACCGTTATGGGAACGCCAACTTAGGCTGTCTTTGTCATCTCTATGATCGAGGCGTTTGTATACATTTCGAGTCTTTATCATGGAACAGTCGGGGAAAAGTTACTAGCAACTACCTTATTTGTTCAAGCTTAATCTATTTGTTTTGTGAATTTTATTTAACAACAATTTACTTCCCATTCCTAGCAATTAACCTTAGATTTTACTCGAATGAGGTTGGAGTGAGTCATGCATGTCTATTCTGTCGTTACGGCCATGTATGCGTGATTTAGCCGCCTTGTTGGTTTATTACTTTTGGTGAAAACTAGAAGGTCCCTACCCTATATCATTCTTCATCCTAACCTTTGTTAAGCTCTAATGAAGATGTGTTCGAACACACATGTCTATTCCATCATTACGGCCATGTATGTGTGCTTCAGCTGCCTTGTTGGAGTGGTACTATCGGTGAAAGATTGTTAGAATGATTTACCCTTAGCCTTATATAAAACCCAATTTACCTTTTGACTTGTTTCTCCTTAGCTCTAGTGATGGAGATGTGTATCCTTGCCATGCTTATGATATGAAGCTAATCACTGCTGAGCAATTGAGCGTACCACTTAAATGTTACACCCTAGATTAGTTGAGTGATCTGAGTGATTTCATTTCCATATTTCATGAGGTGCTTGGTCTTGTACAGTTGATTAAAACAAAATAAATGCTTAAACGGAAAAATCCTTGACTTCGGTTAGGAAACATTTTTCAATATAATCTAAAGTCTACTTGAGGACAAGTAGGATTCAAGTGGGGGGATATTTGATGACATCAAATAACTTAACATTTATACCATCTTTTATCCTGAATAAGTTACCCATTTTTATATAATTATTGCAAGAATATGTACTTAATTGTTTAAAAGTGTTATTTGCAGTAATTGAGGAGTGATTTGTGAAGACATGCTAAAAGGCGCATATTTTAGAGCTAAAACGAAGACATTTAAAGATAACTCAATTCTGACCAATACGCCGTATCCAAAAAAAGAGATATGGCATATCAACGCCAAGTCTTCACAAGAAAACGCGTGTTCATAATTCCCAATACGGCATATTCACCTTCTCCCATACGCCGTATCCATGAAGATAACTATTCAGAGATACGAAGATATTATATTTTGGGAATGTATATTATACTGATCTTAAACTTTGCCCACACTCCAAGGGATACACCTTAATACGCCGTATTGGCCTAGCCCAATACGGCGTATCCATCATTTTTCAAAGGTTATAAATAGAAGACTCAAAAACGAGTTTTCAGTGTGCAAAATCAAGCATTGATCACGATTCCATAGAAGACACTATGTAATTTCCTTACTCTTGTAATCATTTAATTTTTTGGTATTGTTCGGTAAAATGTTTAGTTTACCTTGGTTATTTGATCACACTTGTATAATTACAATGGTTATGGGCTAATACCCTTGGGTATTAGCCATCTTAATAAAGATTTAATGTTTGGTTTATTTTAAAATCGATTTACTTAATTTATCATTGAAGTCTAATTAAGGTTTGTACAACACATTCCTAGTTAGCTAATACACATTAGTTAAAGATCACTTTGGATCCTTCCTTCCCTTTTGAAACCCACGACAACATATATGTACACACAAATTATCTAGAAATATTCTAATGATCCTAAAGTACTTGTACATCACAAGGTTAATTAAACCTTGTACTAAATTTTTCCCTAATGAGCTAATACATAATGGTTAATAACCCATTTGCTCCTTTTGCCCTCTATGCCGCGGCTAAATGCATGTATATACACAAAACCTTAAGATTTTCCAAATCCTAGGTAATCTTGTACTTAGATTATGTAATTAAAGAGTGTACCTACGTGGTTTAACAAGAAACAATATGTTACTAACTAGAAGCCTAAAAAACTACTAACCTAGGCCGGTTTTGGTTTGTTTAGGACTAGGATTGTGTAACTAAGTATTTTGCCTATAAATACTTACACACATATACCATTTAACACTCTTACAACTCATACACACTCAAACAAGAAAACATATATACTCCCTTTCTTATTCGGGCCACAAACCGCAAACATACATCACCATAATTCAATTTAAACCAACAATACACAACTAGGACTATCATACGAGTGCACAAGGAATACACGAGCTATGGTTGGGGGTTTACAAAGCTTTGAAGCTTAGGGTTTGGTATTTGATCGTGTATTACACATTTGGGTTGCTACATTTACTCGCGTACACTCGAACCAAGAACGCTAGGACTCTTGTAAGTCACGTTTGAACCCATACAATTCGTATTATACTTGTTTTCCTTTGTTATCTAGTCAATATGTTACGGTATTATATAAATGACACGCTAACATGAGTTTATAGCCCTATGTTTTACAATTATTTAAATGATTTACATTGTTAGGGTGAGAACATGCTTTGTTTACAAATTGGACGCAAGTGTACATTTTATACTATGATTACGTGTTTGCCTAAGTAGCTGGTGTATAGTTTTATACACGCAAAAATATATAATATAATATAATTCCAAAAGAGCAATTAAGAAAATTCCCTAAGGAAAATTCACTCT
>BQNB010158786.1:0-14989 GCA_026074375.1 Tanacetum coccineum | reverse complement strand
CTTTTGAAGCCTAACATAGGTTTGATCATGTCCTTTGAGCTTGATCTATTGAAATTCTCATATTGTTTCTTTAGAAGTGTCTTCTGAGTTTTCTTTGACTCCTTATTACCTCCAAACCTCTTCTTAATTGCCTCGATCAGTGACTTGGCAGTTTTTTAAGAGTTGAACTTTAGTTGATGTTCATTTGGAAGGGCCATCAACAATGTACCTCTTGCCTTTAACTCATTCTTCCTTGCTAACTTCTCCTCTGCAGTTATAAGAGGATATGTTTGCTCAACACAATCAACAGTTCTCTTTGGTGAAGGTGAGTCTCCATTTACTATTACTTCCTAAAGAGCATAATATGTCATTAGGAAGTACTGTTCTATCCTTATTTTCCAAAGCTTAAATTCTCCTGGATTGAGCACTTGAAGTTTTGCAGCAACAACCATTGGTGAAGATACTGCCTTCATGTTTTCACAAACAAATAGATCTGGTAAGTGTAGATTGTTTCTTCTTATTCAAAGTTTCTCAACAAGCTCTGATACCACTTGTTGATCCCACTTGAATAGATCTTGCTTAGCTTGTAAAAGGATTAGTTGTATTGAATAAATCCAAGACAACTATAATAGAAACCTTGATTATGAATATCAAAGACTATGCGGATCTAGTCAATGATACTAAGAAGAATTCTTTATAAAACAGTAACACAAAATCAATAATGAAACAGATTACCAAACTTTCAGCCTCAATATAAAACGAGCACTCTTAATAGTGTAGTGTTTTTTAAGACAACCTTTGAAGCTATAAACAACTATATATATAATATTATATATATATAATATATACATATAATATATATATATATATATATATATATATATATATATATATATATATATCAAACTACATGCCCTAGGACCTCCTTTTATACACCAAGGAGTCCTACATGGCTTACAATATATTCCTAAATTATCATGATCTTCTAAACAAATAACTTATACATATCTTTTACCAAAATATCTTGTACTTATCCCGTAAGTAATATTGATAAGCAATCTTCATCTTTATCCTTCTGACAGTATAAACTCTTCTAGCAGTTGTAACTTTCATACCAATAGCATTAACTTTTGTATAAGCAGCACTAACTATGTACAAGTAGTAGTAACTACTTAGAATATTTTCTTTATTCTTCACTGGCAGTACTAAGTTACACTAGCAGTACTAACATATACTAGCAGTATTAACTAGTTAGTAGGATTTCTTTTAAGTCTCTAAGCAGTCTTAACTTCCATTAGCAGTAGTAATATACACTAGCAGTAGTAACTAACAGTACTGATAACATTAGATTCACCCTTATAACACAAGATCCAGAGGTATGGTAAAATAGAAAAGAAATTGATCCATGTTTATTAGAGAGAAAAGATAAGAAATTGAGAAGTTGTATGTGTGCTAGAGAGAAAAGAGAAAAACACACACACTCACACTTTACAAATATGAACTTCTACCCCTCCATGGAAGTATGGAGGGGGTATTTATAGTCTCGACATCGACTAGCTAAACTAACCCGACACGACTATAAATGATAAATGTAATTCGGAATTAGTCAACATATTTTAGGGCTAACAATCTTCCCCCAATATGTGGACATATAGAATTACTTACAATGTTCCTACCAGGTATAAATACAACATAAATAAAGTCTTCCAAAGCACTTCCAAAGCTGAAGATGTCTTCTGAGTTCTCCAGGTCTTGAAACTTGTACTCCAGCTTGGATCTTCAGTGTTTTTGCTTGTATAGGAACCATTGTAGTATGCATGAGTTGGATTAACTTCCCCCAATCCATGCAGCATGTCTTGAAAAGCTTTCTTTATAGACTCCTTTTTGTCTAAGTTTATGAATCAGCTTCCCCCCAAGCCAACATCCCTATCTTGAGCAGATTCTGAAACATTGATGTAGCTTGAACAATCTTCTACTTGTCATCAAAGTGCACAACAGAATTTTATAGAAGGCAAACCACACTAACGACCATTGCTTCTTGTTTTTTAGGCTTGGTGAATATTCGTTCGGGGTGCATGCGAGAAATCAACAACTGTTCTTCTCACGTTTGCAGAATACTCCACAAACCATTTTAAGTGAAGTAGTATACACTACTCCCCCCTGGAAGTTGACATGTTAACATCAAAGACAATTAAGTCCTGGATACATTTTCCCCTATGATGGTTGCGAACTCTCGGAAGCATCATTATCATGTACGTCTATATACTCGAGAAGTTCTTATCATAAGCACAAATCTTGATATACAAAAGAATCATTACCCTCTTGACTTTACAAACCGTAAAGGAATTGAAGCAAGAATCAAGAACACTTGGTATAATCAAGGTCTTATGAATAAATGTCATTGAATAACTTTGAAGATTTTGCTTAGACTGTGAAGTATCTTTGTCTTGGAATGGCACAAAAATACCCGTGAGAAGTGTTGATTACATCTCAACCTTTATACTCTCTGGCTAACTTACCAACCTCGTATTCTATTGGCTATTGTAGTGATCACTTGGTGAAGTAAACCCGATATTCCAAACTTGAAAATGAAGTAAAATCCCCTAAATTTGTTACTTAATCTTGCACTATTGTTGATTGAAGAACGGTGCAGAAGAAAATCTCTAAGTACCTTATACCCAACATCAAAAGTATAAGAAGTACAACACCTCTTGAAATTATCCACATCGACATTTGCGTGTGACACTGAGTACTACAACGTAACTCCTTTAAGTAATAGTTGTCCAGGTCTTCATCCAACCACCCCTTGACTTCAGGAAACTAGATAATCTAAGTCTTAATCATAACTTTATACGTTCAAGCAAGTCATCAATCGATAGAAAATAGAAGGAAGTTTCGATGATGAAATAAGTAGACGCCTTTGTAAAATCCGACTTCAATCGCAAATAAGGGATACCAAATCTACTTCGTAATTACTTGTCATCGTAATCCGAATCTCTAGCCATTTTGTCATTTAAGGATCGTTTTAGGATTAAGTGTTGTTGTTTGTGTGGTGTGTTGTTATGGTTGATTGTGGTGTTTTATAAGTCTTTGTGGATGGTTTAGGTTAATGGTTTGTTAAGGTTTAACTTATGTCATTAAAAGTCCATGGAAACGAGATTTGTTAATGTGAAAAGTTAAACAAACCGCCTCCAATAGTAAGTCAAACCGCTGCCAAAAATTAGGCAAACCGCCTCTTCTTTTTGGTCAAACCGCCACCTGTTTTGGCAACCCACCTTCAGGCAACCCACCTTCAGGCAACCCGCCACTAGGAAACCCACCTTCAGGCAACCTGCATTTGACTTGGTCAAACCACCTTTTTACTTTTCCTTAAAACACGGATCTTGTCCCCTCTTTTTTGTCAAACTGCCACTAAGAAAATAATATTATAATCAAACCGCCACGAAGAACATAAGCATGATTTAAGCATAATAAGTCCAAATAAGCCGATTAGCTTCCCAAATAAGCTATAGGGGCTTAATACTAAGTGGTTAGATGAGTATATAACATGAAATAACAACATCTTCTTTGTGAATCATCAAATTCGAGCCAAACCACCACTTAGAACATAAAAAATAAGTCAACCCTGGAGCTTATGTAACTCATTAAATAGTAGCAATCTAACCTGTTTAACATGTAGATCAAGGAAAGAACAAGATTAACAACCAAATAAGCCAAAAAAAAATTAGAGCCGTGGCTTACTAAACAACGATTTTCTTGGAGATCATCAAGAATCGAACCAATAAACTCGCTACACCCAAGAACACGTAAAAATAGCCATACCTTTTTCTGCTTTAAAATCGATCTAGTAAAAGCTTTTGGTATCTCATGGAATGGTTACAATATCATCTTTTATGACATGTAGAACAAGCAAGAACAAGTTTCACACTCATAAAGGCCAAAACCATTTGTGCCGTGGCCTTTTTTCATCAAAATAAGCCACGAATTTTTTTTGAGCTTATTCACCACATAATCAGTAGTTAAACAACACAGATTCCCCCTGTGCTCTGGTGCCAATTGATAACATTAGATTCACCCTTATAACACAAGATCCGGAGGTATAGTAAAATGGAAAAGAAATTGATCCATGTTTATTAGAGAGAAAGATTAAGAAAAAATGAGAAGTTGTATGTGTGCTAGAGAGAAAAGAGAAAAACACACACACTCACACTTTAAAAATGTGAAATTCTACCCCTCCATGGAAGTATGGAGGGGGTATTTATAGTCTCGACATCGACTAGCTAAACTAACCCGACACGACTATAAATGATAAATGTAATTCCGAATTAGTCAACATATTTTAGGGCTAACAAGTACTTAACTACTTAGCATATTACTAACAGCACTAAGTTATACTTGATAGTAGTAACTCTAACCTTAGCAGTATTAACTCCAAGCAGTCTTTTAATCCTAACATTTTGGTTCCTACAATTGGTATCAATCGCCACGGGGTAGGTTTAGTGATTCGTTATAGTAAACAAAGCTTATTCGATAGCTTATAGCTTATTTTGTTTGCGTATTTCAAAAGTTTTAAGCTTATTTTCTTGATGATTCATTTGTACTTTCATTGATAACACATCTTTACCTACAAATCTGCTCATTTTCATAACCTACATCAAACAAAAACAAAAATTAAAGTTTGTAAAATATGATAATAGTTTGAAGTCTGTGATTTATGTATGATGTGTGCGATTTATGTTTGTGTAGAATACGTCATGCGAAATATTACAGGTGTTACATGTAAGCGAAATATGTCATAATCAAGAAATAAAACTCTGTCATAATTTTCTTAAGTGTGCGAAACAAGTTTGTGCGAAACAAGTTTATGTGAAACAAGTCTTGTGCGAAATAAGTTTGTGTGATTTATGTTTTGTGCGAAATATACAGGGATCACAAGCTTGCGAAATATTACATTAACTAGACATGGAAGCTCAAGCCTTAGGGCATAAATATTGTGTATTTTTGCGAAATATTTTGTTAGCCTCAACATATTGAGTCGGAAATAGAAGCTCGGTCTTTGGACATGGAAGCTTGGTTTTTATTAAATCTACGTTGTAATAGGCTAGAAATAGGAATTAGGCTCATTAGTTAATCTAATATTGCATGTGTATCGGGCTAAAGCCCAAAGTAATCTCGAGCCCAACCCACTAGGCAAAACCTATGGCTCAAGCCTTAGGGTATAGATACCCCTTCTCCACACACGGAGAAGGGTTGGTTGTCTCATTTGTAAGGTTACATACATTTGGATAATCCACCATCTATTTCTCTCTCTACTTTCTCTCTCTAACTTCTCTCTCTTTTCTTCTCATCTTTTATCTTTATTTCTTATGTGATTCTACCATGGTAAAGTGATATTTTGGTTCCTACAGTTTTGTCTGTTGATGTTGAACACCATTGGCAGACATATAAATGGCACTAACGTTATCATAGTAGACAAGAGTGGCAATCGATAAAGGAGAATGTAACTCACAAAGAGATTACGAAGTCATGCAGTCTCGGCCGCAACGTTAGCAACACCCCGATATTCAGCTTCGACACTAGAGCGGGAGAGGTGTGCTGACGTTTAGCGAACCAAGATAATAAATTATCACCCAAAAATACATAATAACCTGAAGTAGACATGCGGGTAGATGGGCAACCCGTCCAATCAGCATCAGTATAACCAACCAGAGAAGTAGTGGTGGATGCATATAAGTGTAGACCAAAATCCAAAGTCGCATGAACGCATCGCAAGATATGTTTGAGAGCAGAAAAATGTGGCTCCCGTGGATCGTGTATATAAAGACAAATTTGATGTACTGCATAAGATAAATCTGGACATGTAAACGTGAGATATTGTAGCCCCCTGCAAGACTGCGATACAAAGTAGGATCCTGAAAACAAACACCTTTCGGACCTAGTTTGGGCTCCGTATCAACTGGTGTCCGAGAATGGTTACAATTAACCATGTGAACACGCTCAAGGAGCTAAAGAGCGTACTTTCGCTAAGACAAAAACAATCTTATAGGATGACGGATAGCAGAGATACCAAGAAAATAATTAAGTGCCCTGAGATCAGTCATGTCAAACTCACTATGTAAAGAGTCGATAATTTGCTGAAGTACAACTGGAGAAAAAGCTGTAAGAATAATATCATCCACATATATACGTAAATAAGCAATCTGAGAGCCTTGTCTATAAATAAACAATGAAGAATCGCAGCGACTGTGATAAAATCCCACCCGTGTGGCATAACCTGCAAACTACTGAAACCAAGCGCGAGCTGCTTGTTTCAGTCAATATAAAGATCTCTGCATAAGACAAACATGATGAGGGTACCGAGAGTCAACAAATCCAAGGGGGTGATGCATGTAGACAGTCTCAGATAAATCACCGTTAAGAAATGCATTCTTAACATAAATCACCGTTAAGAAATGCATTCTTAACATCAAGTTGGTGAATCGGCCACTTATAAGACACGGCAAGGCTAAGGACCGTACGAATGGTAGCCGCTTTAACAACCGGACTAAATGTCTCATCAAAGTCAACACCAAGTTGATAACTATTGCCGTTAGCAACCAAACAAGCCTTGTAGTGACTCAAAGTTACGTTAGCATCAAACTTATGCTTAAATAACTACATAAAGCGAACTAGGTTAACACCAGAGGGCCTGGGTACAAGAATCCAAGTACTATTTTTAACTAACGCATTATACTCATCATACATAGCATTACACCAATGAGGGTATTTTAGAGCAAGAAATGGAGGATTTATGGATAAAAGTAAAAGACACTTAGAAGTAGATAAGCGATCGGGCTAGGTATGAAGCAATGGCCCGATGAGACCTAGTGACCATGCGGTGAGTTCGAGGGGGTTCATGAACAGGTTGTGAGGGTTGGCTCGATGGGCCGTTGGTGGGTTGTGGTGTTAGAGGTGTAGGTTAAGGTTTTAGCCTTACGTTGTTAGCTTGTAATTATAAGGGAGTAGAAGGCGGGCTATGGATTTGGTTATCGTGGGTATTGAATTTTAGGGCCTATTGAGTGGGGTGTATTGTTTGGTTTTTGGGTTTTGCATTGGGTAAGTAGTTGGTTTGTGGTATTTGTGATGTATCAGCTGCCTGATTGGGGTGGGTTAGCAATAAGGGTAATGTATTGTCGGGTTCTCATAGGGAAATATATGGGGTGGTAGCAGATCAAATATAACTCGTGAAATGAGACGGATGGTGTAGGTCTAGAAAGTTATAGAGTGCTGGGGAGGAGGGTGTATCCGATGGATCTCTGGTATGGTGAATTGGAAATTATAACGAATGTGACATGTCGAGAGAGAAAATATTATGGATGGTTTCAAGAGCTAAGGCAACTTAAAACACGGTTTAGGTGGGAAAACCCAAGAAAATGCATGGGGTAGCACGTGGTGCAAGTTTTTGAGGTGAGTGAAAGTGAGGATAACAAAGGCATCCAAAGATGCGTAAACGGGATTAGTCGGATTCTTTTTGAAAAAATCTTGTGAAGAGGATTTCGTTGTTAATGGCGGTTGAAGGGAGAAGGTTAAGGAGGTAAGTTGCCATATGTAGAGCCTCGACCCAAAATGACGGGGGGTAGGTGTGCTTGAAAGAGGAGCATACGTATGACGTTATTTATGGTGCGTATCATCCGTTCGGCTTTACCATTTTGTTGAGAGGTTTTTGGGGAAGAAAAACGAAGTTGGATGCCATGATTAGCAAAAAATGTATGGAGTTGGTTATTGTCGAACTTACCACCATGATCACATTGGAAACTCTTTATTTCGCATTTAAACTGGTTTTTAACATAATTACAAAAATGCAAAAACTTGGCGAACATGTCAAATTTATTTCGAAGAGGATATATCCATAAACAGTTAGAAAAAAAGATCAAGAAATAAGATATAATATTTAAAACATCTGGGATTAGTTATCTAATAACCTATTATTACACATAATAATATACGAGCTACGCAGTGGAAAACAATCACATATAGCAATTATAATTAACATAAACAATAAACCGAAAGCGTACCTTTTAGAAAAACAAGCTATGTAAGAACCAAAGCTTCTTAAAAAATACGCACGTGTATTAAACTCGTGATAAACCAAAACCCTTCTAGTTGCTAAAGTAAACAACCTTTACGTGTATCCACACTACACGTTATACAATATCACCCGAATGCTAGTTCACCAACCAACGCACAAAGAATACTAGAATTTCATCAAAAACCAAAACACTTTTGTGGGTGTTTGTTTTGTTCGACCAAAGAGAGTAAGAGAAGAAGAGATGGATACAAATTATGAGCTAAGGACCCCTCTATTTATACTAGGTGAATTAGGGCATTACTAATTTACTTAGCTTATGCCAAAGCTAACAAAAACTCATTTTCTTCCTCCCTTAGGCCTATGGCCGGTCGAACCCTAACCCAAACACCTCTTAGGTTTGACTTTTTTGACTTTTACTAATTATTATGTATAATTACATATTAATTAAAAGCCTTCTAGTTAATTATTCGTAAACGAACTAATTAACGACCGTTTAGTATTCTATCGTTAGTATATATTAATATATATAATAAATATACATTTATATTATTATATATATATCAATAGAATGATATCTAAGTGTATAAGTGTGTGACCTCGTAGGCTCACATATTTCTAGCAGTATAGATATCCGTATGACATGAGCACATCCCAACAACTCCCACCTGCGAATGTCAGTGTCGTATAATATAACATACTAACATTGACGAATAGTCTAGCAACATCATCAATGCTCCTAAAATACCTGAGGATGGTTTCAATAAACATCTCAACCTTTAATGGTTTAAGTAAGCCCTATCCTTTTGTTTCAAATACAATGTTAAATATGGATATGGATCAAAAGTCATTCCATAGTTTAATGATTTTGTTTCTCGTTTCTGTATTGATCAAGATTACCAAATGTAAAAAGAATCATATTAACTACACTTTGGGCATGGCCATGCAAACATCTGATCAACCCAACAAAGGGTCTAGTAATTATCTAACTCCTAAACACGTGGAGGAACAAATTCTATTTTGACTACAAGTGCTTCTCACATACTTCACGACATTTCTGAAGCAAGCCATTATTACTTCCTTATGATAGGACAATGTTCGAATTAGAATCAAGAAAATGTAATCCATATATGCAAAACCTGCTTGCATCTCAAGTTTTAGGATAAACAAACTTTCACCATGTGTGCAGCTCACTCAGTGAAGCTGATCCATAAAGTGGTCTACACAAGGTGGGGTATCCAATATTCAACCTCATTGAATAACATGCGAAGTTGGTAGAATCATCTTTACATATTCAACATAATATAAACAAACACTTACATTTGTCTTATCTTAACAATATTCCCATATTGTTAACTGACAGTGGACACAGTTTATAATGCAACAAGTCATCCATTGATTTAAATATGTAAATATAGGACATAATTATTATACAATGAAAACAAAATACCACGTATATTAATTCATCGAAAAATAACAATCGTTTAACATCTCTTATCAAAATACTAAATAATACATCATAGATCTACATGAGACTACTAGCAAGACAAACACCAATTCCCATGGCATGTTCAAAATGCTTGTTATATGGCATTGGCTTTGTAAACGGATCGGCTAAGCTGTCATCTGTGTGAACTTTCTTCATGACGATTTCACCAGCTTGAATTACTTCACGAGCGTAGTGATATTTCCTTTGATAATGTCTGGCTCCCTTTATAATTATGGGATCATTGGCGATTGTTATTGCAGGCGCGTTGTCACATAGCATCTCCATAGGCCTTTTATTTGTTGGCATGACATCTCTAAGTCCATCAATAAATTTCCCCATCCAAATAGCTTCCATTGATGCCTTAACTGCATCAATGTATTCAGCTTCTGTAGATAGCAATAGTGCTTTGCTTACCACTCTTCCAGTCTACGGCTCCACCATTAAGCACGAAAACATATCCCGATTGAGATTTGGTATCGTCCTTTTCAGTTTAAATACCAGCATCAGCATAGCAAGTAACTTTCAGCTCGGTTTTAGGTCTTCTTTCATAAACAAGAACCATATCTTTAGTATTCCTCAAATACTTAAGAATAGTATTAACAGCAGTTAGTGAACTTCACCTGGATTATGCTGAAATCGACTACACAAATTTTGCACAAAGGCAACGTCATGTCGAGTGCATCTTACCACATTCATAATAGATCCTATAGCCAAAGCATAAGGAAATCTTTGCATACGTTTTAACTCACTAGGTGTTTTTGTACCTTGTGACTTTCTATAGTCAGGCTTCTCTTGCATTGGAACACTACCACGCTTAGAGTTTTCCATCTTAAATTTCTTTAAGATTTTATCAAAATAGGCACTTTGACTAAGAGCAATCAACCTCTTTTTAGATCTATCACTTGTGATCTTGATTCTAAGGATGTATGTTGCTTCTCCTAAGTCTTTCATAGAAAAACACTTACAAAGCCAAGACTTAACATCTTGCAACATTGTATCGTTATTTCCTATGATTAATATGTCATCGACATATAATACTAGGAATGCAACATTACTCCCACTAGCTTTGAGAGATACACATGGCTCATCAGGATTTTAAGTGAACCAACCTTCTTGATTTCCTCATCAATTCTCTTGTTCCAACTTCTAGATGCTTGTTGCAACCCATAAATGGATCGTTATACCAATTGTAGGAAACTAGAAGGGGGGTTGAATAGTTTACCAGTTAATTTGACCGTTTTAAAACTTTGCTTATAAAATGCTTTGATTCGAGTTGTATGTCAATCAATCAACAATATGAATCACAACTAAACTATCTAATGTAATGAACTAAGTAAACAATAACAATATAGAGAGATAGAGAAAGAAACGATCAAACCAAGACACCAAGATTTATAGTGGTTCGGCTACGAAGCACCTCTTCGTTCCTACTCCACTCCCCGAGTACTCCACTCGAGATTTCACTATGTCAACAAGCTCCCTTTAGGCGGAGAAAACCGTTTACACGTCGCTTACTTTCTTTTCCGACACTAAGCTAGATGTCGAGTCCTAATCTTAGCTAGAACCAATCTAAGACTTCACTAAGTCTTTACACACTCACAAGATATATACTCTTGGATTGACACACAATCCAAATCACAAATACACAATTTACACAATTGGATCTACACACAATCCAATTTACACAACAACACAAAGTTAATATAATAAAGACTTGTGATCTTGAGGAGGAAGAAGGAGATCACTTAATAACAATTCGTATGTAGAAGAATACGATTGTTCTTCTCTTGCACTTGATTAGAAGAAGAAGGGAGGAAGAAAGAATTAATCACTTGAAACAAGATCAAGGTATGTTAGTGATTAAGATATGTGTTTTAGAAAGAAAGAAAGAAGAGAGAAAAGTAGATCTGAGAAAATTCGTGGCAAGAGGTTCTGTTTTTCAGATGGGGTGGCCCAGTATTTATAGGAGACAAAAAGAGCCGTTGTGCTGGCGGCGGTCCCGGCGGTCCCAAATATATTAGGGGGCCGCCAGGCCTATAAGGGGGCCGCCGTAGACTACGCTCCTCTTTTTGTCTTTTTGTGGGGAAGGTGTTATCTGTTTTAGAACCTTCCATTTTGGGGGGAAAAATCTGATTTCAAATTTATTATTTTAATAATACATTTCTTTTATAAATAAATATTTTGTTTTTATATTTTTATAAAAACACTTTTGTAGAAATGTAAGGTTTAAGAAAAATATTTTCTTAATCACTAATCATGTTTAATGATTTGTTTATCCATACCTTAAGTGATTAATCTTAGAAATAGAATTTTACGGTTAGTAATTTATAAACGTTTATTTTTATCGTAAACGTTTTTACATTTTGTTATTATCAAAACATCGAGAGGTCGAAAAATATAAATAACGTTTTTAGACATTATTTGTATTAACAATCTCCCCCTTTTTGATGATGACAAAATATAAACTCATTTAGTATAAAATTAGAGGTTTATAAATTACTAATGAGTTTAATTCCATTTCTCCCCCTTTTTGTCGAATCCAAAAAGGTTGATCGTCGAATTGTAGTAGAGAGAAAGAAATCGACGATTAAAGACTCCCCCTTGATGTATGCCCCCTCGTTCGGGGCACCAAGGGATCGATCTTACGATAATTTGTATGCTACAAAACAAGGTTAGAAGTAGAAGTGCATAGCATGACAAAAATCTCAACACTATAATTCATACTTTTGGAAACTCATAAATAAAGTTCATTCAAATTCTAAGAAGAGCATATATAGCCATATAGGACAATATATGAAGATACAACATAAGATAATCATAACCTAACATAGCATAATTAGAGCATCCAATAAAATTAAACAAGTAGATAATTCTTGACTTCATAAGATGATGACTTTTTAAACATAATGTCTTTGGATTTTCCATTATTAAGCCATTTGAAAAAGGGTCTATGGTGGAGGTGGAAAATGAGTTATGAAGGCGATGGTTAGAAGATACTCGAGATGAGCAAACATAATGTTCATTTCATCTCGAAGGTTCAAATAGAGGTTATGGTTGTGAAAACAACAAATACAAGTTGATCCATGATAGTCATGATAATTGTAGTATAGTGGATGTCCCATGATAGGAGGTTGAGGTGGTGGTGGTGATGGTGAAGGTGGACTTGAGAGATTTTCAAGAGGTGTGATTGGTGATAGTGATAGAGTGATATCCAAAGAAGGAAGGCTTTGAAGTGGTTAAGGGTTTGAAGGTCTAGGAGGGACATCTAAGATGTTCTCAAGCAAAGGGTTCAAAGGTTGAGGAGAGGTTGGTTCATTTGAGGATGGAGGTAAAATTTGAAGTTTTGATTGAAAAGAAGAAGATGTATTATCTTGGCTTGAGGGGGTTTGATTTGTAGATGGAGTTTTTGATGGTGCATTTGGAGGAGTTGGAGATGAAGAAGTGGTGGTAGGAGAAGGTGTAGTGGTGACTTCTTCATCACTAGAGATATTGATAAATAGTTGTCTAGGAGGGATTATGGTTAATTTGATATTCTTGGAAGGGTTTGAAGAAGAAGCATTGGTGGAATTCATGGTAGAGTTTGGTTGAGGAGGTTGATGGTAGTGGAGAGTTCATGATTTAAGGTGGAAGAGATGGATTAAAGAAGTAAGGCATGGGGTTTGAGGTTTGAGATTCCAAAGAGGTGTTTGTCAAAATGTAGAAATTATAGCTGTGCCTAGATGGGATAGTGGTCAACTGCACAGAAATTCAGAAGGTCACAGTAGAAGAATTCATGACCTCTGATGACGGTCCCTTAATTACCCGGCGGTCCCATATATATTAGGGGGCCGCCTAATATTTAAGGGTGCCAGTTTCTGGAGACAAAAATTTTTTTCCAGAATTTCCTGAAATACTGTATTTAAAGAATTTCCAAATTCCCCTTTTTCAGTTAATTCTATTTCATCATGAATCATCTAATACTCATTATCTAATCTCATAATATCAACTATCATGAGTTATATGGGGAAAGCATTTGTAAGCAACATTTATCAAAGAATAAGCATGCACAATATCATACATATAGCAAGGAGTCTATCAAGGTGCATGCAAGCATTGGTTTTGGATGATAAAATTGAAAGATCGTCCATGGCAATCTAAGTTGCCCATACTAAATACTAAGTTACTAATAAGTAGCATAAGTTTAAACATCTAATCATAATGGGTTAGTAAATAATATAGATAATAATGTCATAAAGAAATTTCACTTATTTCTCACTTCCTCATGTTTCTCCACAACCTTCTAAGGCTTTTTTCCGATTGACCTTACTCCACCGCGTTGCTCATCTCTTAATTGCACTTGACAGTTGAGGATTTTGGTTTGGCGGGTGTAAAAAGGTTCGATGTTTTGGTCGACATTGGGTGGGTTTTAAAAAACTTGAGGAACTTGATTGGTTAAGGAATTGACATAACGAATGGGGGAAGGAGTGCTTGCATGCGAGGTTCCTTCGTCATTCCCATCGTCATCATCATTGTTGAGATGAGATAAGGATGGTTGATCGAAGGCGGAAGACGAAGAAGTGGAATGACTACCTCTTCTCGTACCACGATCCCTTATTGGTTTTCGCTCTAGTTGAGCGGCAAAAGGATTCATGACACGATCGTACAAGACATAAGACTCGTTGTACAACTCAGGATATTCATTCATGATGAATATAAACAAGCAAGTTAATAGCATACCATAGGGTAGAATTAACCTAGCTTGCTTAGTGACCCACTCTATTCGTTTTGCCATGTAATAGGCAAGATTGAATCTTTCGGAGTGTATGACACAACAAAGCATAAAACAAAGACACGCGGGAACATGATCCCGATTACCCCCAGACAAAATACGTTTTCCCAGATGAATTCCTCTAAAGGTTTCAAAGTTGGTATGATTTCACGAGTGAGAATTTGATAATCATGATCAATCTCCTCCTCATGACGGATGCAACAGACTTGACCTTCTCGTTCAATTTGAATAGACGTAATGATGTCCTCGATGGAAGGAGGGTTGGTTTGATATGGACCATCCAAAAGGATACCATATGCCAACTCATCAAGTCTCCACCTATTGGTAAAGACACACGCTCCTTACAGGGAACGTCAAGAATTTGAGCAAAATTTTCAAGAGATTAGGAGAAGATTTGATTTTGAATGACAAATTCGACAAACATTTGACCTTCGCCGGAATAACTCAAACGATATTGACTATAAAACTCGGGAATAAAACGAGGACATACTTGTTCATTGATTTCAATGAGACACTCAAACTCGACAACATGAAACAAAGACCGAACATAGTTTAGATCCGTAAAGTTATCAAAAACCACCCGACCCTCGTGGATGTAACGTTCTTCAAGGTTTCTTAGTTTTTTTTATTGGAGAACGGAATTCATGTGACATTATAGGGATATAATGTCTTATATTTTTGTAATCTT
>BQNB010158784.1:0-12018 GCA_026074375.1 Tanacetum coccineum | reverse complement strand
ATTACAATCACACTATGAGTAGGCGTACTCATCCGATCCAAATTACAATCATATTAACAATAACACCAAAGCGACATAAGCGACCTTAAATAATCAAAACTCATATAATTAGAAGGCGAGGATCCCAAAAATAACGTAAGAGATTGAAAAAGCAAATAGAGCATCATTGAATCGTTACTCATGCCGATGTAGATGGCAATCCCACCCTTTCCATTCGATCACTAACATAATCATTTCAAACCCTGATACATCGTATCAAATCTCAGATGAATCGACTAATTAAGTCTATGCAACCCGTGCATAGTTAAACATTTCAGTCCTCTGAGCTATGGTGACCAAACAAGCTTGTCCAAATACCGAGTTGCATCTGGCAATTCTTAAATATCTACTTAATCACCCTTTTCAAATTCTCAGCCTTTACGTTCTTCTGCTTCGTTGCTTTTGTTTGAGCATTAAAGTGAGGGTGGATGTCGAGTGAACTGTCAAGACCAAGGTTCAAACAGACAGTGGTTCAACTCTTCCTCTTTCGACTCACGGCACCAGCCACTACCTTTGCCTTTTTGGGATGGTGACAGATGTCGTCATTGAAATTACCAGAACTCAACCCTTTGGTGTTGACCCGTATTAAGCTCCCTTGGTCTAGGACGTACCGGAGACTTTCATGGTCAGTATAATTTACACACTTTGCTCCACGCAATTAGAGTCTCTATACTCTAAGAGTAAGAATCGCTACACCCAGCTCTAAGTCGTGGGTCGCGTAGTGCTCTTCATGGGTCTTCAATTGTCAAGACACATATACCATAACTTTCCCTTCGTGGCATCAACACCACTCCATCCATTTAAGGATGCTTTGAATATACCATGACCTTCCGTTCCTACGTGCCACTTCGAGATAGGCTTGCAGCACAACTTCTACTCTAACAATCGGGATACTCAGCCTTCCATTTCCACCTTTTGTTTTAGGGGAGGAAGTCTTATCCATTCCCACTTTCAACCTCGGGACTAGCAAACCATGGCCTCCTTTCGTACTCCATTCATATTGCTTATTCCTATGAAGTCAGCTGGTGAGAAGATCGGGTACCAGAAAGAAATCCTTAGTATACCTTCGATAATACCCAGTCAATCCTAAGAGTTTTCTCACTTCATTGGTATTGTTGGCATAACCCAACTCCTGATAGCCCGACCTTGGCAGGTTCATGGTGAACACCTTTACTAGCGGTAAAATGACCAGGATGTCACACAATTCAATCCAGAAGTCACTCACACTTTTTTGTTTGGTGATACTTTCGTTCCCAGTGATGTTTAAGCGACAAAGCATAGGGTTCAAGCACATTGGCATTCTCCTTCCGTATGTTTCCAAACCTTGACGTATAATATGCGATCTTTAATCAGGACGCCTCTCTATGTTACCATCGACCTTTAGGATTTCGTAGTTACACGACAGTCGAATACTCTATTCGGCTTTATACCAACGTCTCACTATGACGAGGCAATCGGTCCAGTCCAATGGCGACCTAATCTTCTTATCCCGTCCTATATATTCTACTTGTTTCAAACACAACCCAAGGATGACTCTCTCCCAACATGACTCGGCCAAAAATGGCGCTTCGACCAACGTCCTTTCCGCCTACTTGCTTACTCTCGCTCAATCGGTTAGCACTGACGGAGATACACAACGAGGATAATAACGGAAGGAAAGGGAAAGAAATTTTTTTATTTCGTGATGATACATACGAGATTTTTCTTGAGGACTCGGGTTAAATCGAATTGCTTGCATAATGATCCTCAGTGAAGGTGCAAAAATTTGCTTCTCAAAAAGTCCAGATAAAGCATTAAGTTTCAGCAACTTTATGGGTGACTACTTTCCAGCATAACGTGGCTCCTCCTGAATTATGCATAGGTGATCAGGCTATGCATAATTGAGGACTAACAACGACATGCTCGTTTTTGTCAAAATTTTTATCGCATCTCAGACGCGCAAAATTGACCATGTGGTAAAAGGAAAGTCAAGATAGTTTATACGTTAAAAATCAAAATGCTATACCGGATGATTGCAATGCATTTGTAAAAAGATTCTTATTAGTTGAATTTGTGAAACAAATAAATGGTCCACGAAATGAAATCGACATAATTTATAGGATTGCATTTATTAAATTTTTGGAAGAATGATAAAACAATTTGTTGGTTAGCAATAATGTAGTTTATAAAACGTCTTATTGTGGTTTTGAACTATTAATCACAGCAGGCATAAGGAACGCTAAGACAAAGGTAAGAGCAACCAAACAAGATATATGTGAAACAATTTGCTAATGGGAAGTGTTAACCTCTAATATCGAGTTATACCGGGATAGAATAAAATCTGAGACAACGATGACAACCTAATCAACCAATGCACCACTACAAGAACAATATATACATATCCCCACAGAGATCTCAATCAAGACAAATGTTAAGAATTTAAAACAACACAAGGAATAAGATAAAAGCATGTCATAACAACGTTAGTAACCACAAAAGATACATCAATGACTTTTGAGTTTCTAATACATCCATCTAGATACTTTCGAATATGGCTGCGGTGTTTACAAAAGAAATAAAAATACACCCGGCAGCATAAGGTCACTAACTATCTCTAGAAGTTTAGTGGAACAATACAAAAGATCCTAGATTGACATGATAATAATATAAAAGGAAAGAAAATAGCTACTGGGGTCCAGTAGGCGGTCCCTGGGGTCTCTTCTCCAGAACAGAGAGACGCTCCTCCATCCAGAGATTGTAGAAACCATGGTGCTCTCGCGACTCTCGCTCTCAGCCAAACGGGTCTGCAACTGCTGGTTCTCCGACCCAACCTACTGCAGTGTAGTCTTCAGGGTCTGCACCTGCTGACTCAATCCAAGTACCTGCTTACACGGGTGGTTATCTTCCCTATCTTGTATCTTCAAAACTTGATCCTCAACCTCTACTATCTTTTTCACTATCAAATCATGTTGGTTGCCCAACACCTCCACCCGTCCCTCCAAGGTAGTCACCTTGGGTTGTATCTCTCTGATAGCAATGATGTCATCTACTTGGGCATCACTCACCTCCCATATCTTTCTCACCAGCGTACCATGTGCATGCTCCAAATTCTCGACCCTATAACCCAATCCTCCTATCTCCTCGTGATGCACGACAACGCTATCCGCCACCACAGAGAATGGGCGTCCCATAGGGAATGGTGGCTCGGGTGCGGTGGTGGATGGTCCACCCACCTCATAAGTACTACCCGGGAACACCGTAGCCCTTGCGTGCGTGACTGGAGCCATCAACCAATCTTCATATTCCTCCCATTCCTCCTCCTCTTCTCCCTCCTCGTCATCACTCATGTACATGTCCGAATCTTCCTCCGGGTTTCCCACCGGCTCATCCCATTCAATCCAACCGTTCATGTTGACTGGTGCCTTGGCTAGCTCCGGCTCCAGCTAGTCGGTGAGAAAATCAAATACGTGGTCTGGTGATGGTGGCACGTCCATGACACTACAATGAAAGGAAAATACTTATATTAGTAACGCCGCATATATTATTTAAACATATACGAAATTAAGCTTATCATATAACAGCAATGCTTTCGACACATAGCATCAATACTTATCATAGTCGACAATTACGCGGGTAGCGAGTATCAAAAATATATATATCAATACATCATAGGACGGATGCGATACATACACACACACACACACACACATATATATATGTATATATGTATATATATGTGTGTGTGTGTATATATATATATATATATATACATATATATATATATATATATATATATATATATATATATATATATATATATATATATATATATATATATATATATAGGTATATATAATATATGTATAGATATATATATATATATATATATATATATATATGTTATGTGTGTAATTTTTACATAATATATACACACACACACAAACACACACACTCACTACACACTCACACACACACACAACACACACATCATATATATATATATATATATATATATATATAATATATATATAACATATATATATATATATATATATATATATATATATATATATATATATATATATATAATACTTATACCAAGTGTCACTCACTTGTTACTTATATAGTATATTACTAGAGATAATACATAAGGCACATAAGGGATCAGAGAATGTGCGCGCGCGGATATCAGACAACGGTGAAAGACTCGTAAAATTTTTTGAAAAACGGTTATAGTCTAGGTTTTCAAAAACGAACTAGTTCTCTATAACCAGTGCTCTGATACCAATCTGTGACACCCCCAAAATCCGATACGCAACGAAACATATAACATGGGGTGCCACTTCATAGTTCGTAAGCACAAGTCACAGAAAACGACCTCAAAAGAGACGTTTCTTAAATTAAAATGTCACATTCGATTTCATTTAAATATCAGAGTCACACATGACCCAAAAACTTTCAGTAAAATCTAAATGGGACAAACCCGACTCAATTCCAAAACTAATTTTTATCGAATGTGAAATATATATACACCGAGTTCCCAAAACTTGATATCTGCGCATCCATCCTATCCAAGCATATACCAGCAAACAACCTGAGATAAACATGCTTAAAACGTCAACAAATTGTTGAGTGAATCCATAGAGTTTATTAATTAAAGCAGAACACAAGTTTAGTTCATCAAATAACTTATTGTACACGACAAGTTATTACCACTTTTCTATTGCTTGAGACCATGAACTGAACCTTAACCTCTTATCATCTTGTGATAAATACATGCCCATCTGAGGTGTTATGCCACACACCCCTCCTCTCAATACAAAATGTTCGTTAATCACGTGTTCTCAATATGGATTCAGACCCCGGACAAGGTTGTCAAACTCAATAGATCTATTTTATTGTACTAGCGCTTATCCAGAAAGGTAACTAACATTTCACGACAATGGGACTTTCCAGGCATAAATGCTCACAACAATGAAATCACTTTCACATATCAAAATCACTTGTGTTCAGTTTTCAAAATAAGCACGTATCTCCCTCGCGGGTTTTCATGAAACAATTAAAAGATTAAAAGCGAGGCTATGAACTCACCTTATATGAAGACAACAATTTTAATTATTCTATCAACGGACGAAGTATCGACAAGACCTCGACCCGCGACCTAAAATAATGTCGCTCCGATTTAGAGACGATCGACCGTTCCATAAGCCGCATATATATATTTATAAATATAAATATATAGTATATATATAATATATATATATATAAATAAGAATATAATATATAATAAATATATATATATATATAATAATAATAAGCATGCTATGGAATCCACACTTGCACCCTAGTTCTTACTCCTTAAAATGTCTAAGAATTAACATCTCGTTCGTAAATATTTTACATCACACTACTGAAAACTTTCTATTTTTTGGAGTATTTCTATTTTTGAAAAGTTACCATTTCTAGAAAATTTGGATTTCCGAAGACGTTGATGTTGTCGACTAAATATTACCCTTCCGGTAACACCCACGGTCCATTGACTGACTCTTACCCTTATTTCCGACGTTACGCTTATACACCTATATATAAAGTTTCTGTTTTTAGACTTACTATTTTTAGAAGCGAACGAGAACGTCCAAAATCATATTAGTTATAAAAATAATGTTCGTTAAATTTTTACGAGTTAAACGCGCCTGACGACAACAAAAATTCTTATTTAATTTTTCTATCAGCTTTGACTTTTTATATATATAATTTTCCAGGTTTGACTTTGACCTTTGACCCGACACTCCCACATGGTTGGACCTGATTTCTTCATAGGATACGTAAAACGATGTTTCGGACAAATTGCATGTTTTGGCCGAGGGCCGAAACGAACCAGAAAATGACCAAAATACCCTTTTTATTTTCTGCGCAGATTTAATATTTAACAAAAAAGCTAATAATTATATATATAATTTTCCCAACTTCTTTTGGCCGTAACAACTTCGTTATAAGGAGTTACGGGACGATCCACCTATCGTAACGTTCATAAGGACGAACTCTATCATAATCTAAAACCCAAAATCCGATTAAAAATATTTTTGACACCCAAAAGTGACGCGCAAGATTCTACTCGAAATTACCCATTTAAAAACCCATTAAATTGTCATTTTCCCTTCACAATAACTTTAAAAATACTCTTAACAAACATATCTCCGACATCTATACGTATCCAACCATTCACTTTCGCCTCACAACCTATTCTAACGCAAGATCTAGTGGATTCTATGACATGCAAGTAACACAAAATAATTTCATATAAAAATAACATAAGGAAGTGTTTAACAATACTCACAAATGCTTGTAGAAGCAAGATCTATAAAATTTACGGACTCCCTCTTGTCTCTTTATGTTAGCCGAACCCAAGAACACACCAAAACAAATAACCCCTTTGATTTTTATTAACTAAATGCTTTTATAAACCTTCCACAAACTCCCTTTTTTGCTTGTACTTTGCTCAAAACACCAATTATTAAAGAAAACCAAGACCCTTGCTTAAACTTCTTGCATGGTGGTTTTTTATTGCTTAGATGATCAAGGAAAGTATGTTAGTGTGATTGAGAAGTGTGTGGAAACTAGAATGGGGGAAGTGAATAGTTTTTACCATTTTTAAATTAAAACTTAGATTATCACTTATGTGAACTCAAGAGATATACACAAGTGTATATGATAGCGATGTAATAAGTAAATAATGAATCTATAAAGTATGAACAAGTAAAGATAAGAAAGATCAAACCGTTGACACAATGATTTATAGTGATTCGGCTACGAAGCTCCTCTTCACCCTACTCCACTCCCCAAGTATCCAACTTGAGAGTTATCTTCACTATGTCAACAACTTCCTTTAGGCGGAGAAAACTGTACACATCGCTTACACTTTTTCTGGTACAAAGCTAAATACCGAGTTCTACTTTGAGACAGAACCAATCTAACACACGATGTATTTTGTGGCCTAAATACTAACCTATCATACACATATGATATACACAACACACAACACAAGATATACAAGATGAATGATTATCACAATCGTAATGACACAACTAAACTATTAATACTTGAAGCTTAACGTCTTCGTAAGTGTTCTTCAATAAAGAGTGGAATGAGTTGATCACTTGTAATGGATTATGTAACAAGTATAATGATCAAAAAATATGAAAGATAAAAGATGTGTGTAAAAATATTTGTCAAGAGTTGTCTTAAAATGAAGACTTGAGGTTGCTATTTATAGAAAACACTTTGAAATTCAAATGCTATCCTAGACAGCTGGATGGTGAGACTTACGAATCCACCATCAGCTGGATCCGTCCCTTGTTATGGTGGATCCGTAGGACGAGCTGGGACAGCTTTTGTCATTTTATGATTAATCCTAAATCTATACAAAATATTGTTTTGTACTTAATAAAACTTGTTTATTATATTTTTCTAGAACAAAATATTTCTTATCATCAATAAGGAAAGATTTTTCTAGATTTGGGAAGATTTAGAAATATTTGGAAAGATTGTTTCCACTTATGATTAATCTTAGTCTGTCTTACATGCTTAATATAACTAGTTTATAAATAATCATGTGTTAACTTAAATCATTTGATTATAAAAGGTTTATGCAAATGATAATATTTTTCTTTGATCATGAACTATGTTTAATAATGCTATATTTATACCTTAAGTGATTTGTCGTCGTGAAGTAAACTTTCGACTAAATAACTTGTTTACGTAAACTTTTACGTAGTATGACATTATATTTGTTATTATCAAAACATGAAGATCATTAGATATAAATATCGTTTTTACGTGAATATTTATATTAACAATCTTCCCCTTTTGATGATGACAAAATATAAACTCATGGTTATTTAAAAGTTACTAAATAAGTATTTAGTGGATGAGTTTACTTCTCTTCTCCCCCTTTTGTCGAAGCAAAAAGTGTTGTAGAGGCGTCCCTTGCAAGTCTTGTCTTGACGAATGCTAAGTGACTTGGTTACGAATGCAAAGTAAAGGAAATAAAGACTATATTACAAGTGCTCCCCCTTGGTGTATGCTCCCCCTTGCTTAGGGCACCAAGGAATTGAGCTATGGATGTTTGCTATAAAACAAGTTAGTAGACAAGCAAGTATATATATGACAATTACATATGCACACACACATATATATATTTAAGAAACAAACAACCATTATCAACACAACAATAGAAATAATGTTAAATCCATTATAAGGGATAAAACATATAATTTGGCGTAGAAACCCATTAGACAATAAATTTAAACTAGAAAAGAAAAGAAAACAACTAAAACTCCTAAATCTTGGGATATAATCTTGTCTTCCATATAATCCAAAGGGTTTGAGGTACCACAAGAGTGGATTTAATGCGAAAAGTATGGTGAGTTTGATGGAGATCCAATGTGATGTTGGATGTATGAGCAAATAAAATGAACACCTTCTTATAGGCGTTGGAGTTGGTCAACTTTGTTGGTACAACATCTACATATGAGTAAATGAGGGTTGTGATTGCTGTTTAGGATTAAGTGATCAAATTTGTTGTGGAGAGAGGGTTTTTCATTTTGTGGAGTGTGTTCTTGAATATACTCGAATATGAGATGCATTTCACGTAATAGTAATCCAATTTCACATTAGGAGTTACTACAACATTGACACGTGATGAGGTGAAAATGAGCTTGTCTTGATTAAAAGACTTCGGGTGGAAAAGCATTTAGATCAATTTGATTTGACTTGAGTTTTGAGAGATGTTCTTGGATGATTTTCCTTTTGATTGTAGGTATGGAGTCATTTGAGGAGATAGACATTTGATTTATGAATATGGGGTTGTGATAGTGTGTATTATAAAAAACATGGAGTGTATGCTTTGTAATGAAGGTTCTTGGATTATATGAAGGAGGTATTTTATCCTAAGGTTTAAGAAAAAATAATAGAGGTTAAAGGAAATTGGATAGTTTAACACCCCTAAAGTTCACGCAGCGGAATATACAACAATTGGGTGTTAAGTCATAGCACAATTACACAAGGATATAGAAAACGACTCAAAAAGAGGCGTTTAAAAAACATTGTTCCATTTAAAGAAGTTTCAAAGTAAACAACATACGTCCCACAGAAACGTTACCAAATTCATAACATAAGTTTTGAAAAAACATGGATAAGATACTACAATTATTCAATAGCGTAACATTATCCTAAAATAGCAACCCATGATTCATAGAAAATGAAATACTCCTAACAATTTAAAATTGATCCATGTGTGACCGATATCCTAGCAAAGGAGATGATTGGTTTGAGCTCTCGGACACGATGGATGGGAGTTAGGTATATGTCAACGCTTAAATTTCTTTCAATATCATTCCTCTTTTTAGCATTTCCTTTTTTTTTCTCATTTTTCCTATTGATAGAACTCATCATTCGATAGTGCATGATGAATTGTAGTGTATGGTGGGGGCGAAAAGGTTTTGGATGTTTAGCAAGAACGAATCGGTATAGACGGGTATTGAGTAAACCATATGGAAGAGGAAAATCGACCTGGTTTTTGACACTTTCAATTTTATGAGCGATGAAGTAGGTAAGGTTAAAGTCTTGAGATTTTTTAAGATTGTAGAGCATGATGGCAGAGCATGCATCTAAGGAGCTTTTGTGAGTGTCGACACAAATGACAGTCTTATGAACAATGAGTTCCCAATCCTTGATGTTGGGAGGAAGATTATCTTGGAGGATAATAGTAGGGTTTGAGTAATTTTAATGACTTGATGGAATGCAAATGTTTTGAACAACATCTTTTATGTTTGGAAGGTTAGTTTTATAGGGGACATGTTTTTCATGAGTAGTGTTCAGAAGTTCTAATGAACATTCCTTTGAGAAGACACATGTTCCTTTATATGGAATTTATAGGACTAGACCAAAAATTTTAAGTGTCATTATGAAATCCTTGTCTCGAATGGTAAAGCCAATCGAAAGAGATATATCACGCACATTACGGATCAGTTGGAATTTACGATATAATTCGATGACAAAACGAGGACAAATATGACCGTTTAGTATGAGGAGACAATCGAGTTGAATGGATTTGAATTGATCAACGATGTCGTTGCCAAAGGTGAAGGAGGATTCAATGTGTCTTCCTTCATGAATGAAGCGATTTCTAAGGTTTTTAAAAGAACTTTTGACATTATTTGGAGTAGACTTTTGGTGATGGATTTTTGGTAAGTAGGCTTTGGTTCTTTTGTAGTCGGGTTTCATCATTCCAAGCATAATTGAACCTAGTAAATTTATAAAGATATAATTAAAATATAGACAAATATGTCAAAAATGAGTTATTATACATATTGTTATGTAGAGATGCGTGTTTTTAACTCATGACATAGTTAATCGCATATCTCCTTTTTGCTCTATCTCTCAAATCGAATGAGTCAAAATAATACATCAATTGCAAATCTTGAGGGTTCATTCATGAGGGAATAATCATTTTTGATTTGTATTAACTTAGACAAAAATAAGTATGTTGATTGTTTTTGGAAAGTATATTAATCTATTATTTCAAACCTTTTGCCTTTTATGGAAAGAAAAATAAATGTTTAAAAATAAAGATTTAGAAAAGAAAAACTTACAATTGTGATTGTAGATGTCTTGATATGTATGGATCTATGTTAATTATGGCTTGAAATGATGTTGGCGGGAATGATCAATCTTGGGTGATATGAAAAGTAGGTGGTGGTGTATTATTGGAGGAGAAGGCAAGTGGTCCAACAATTTAAATGTAGGGTAACCCTGCTGGTGTACGGATCCACCAAATGAGGACGAATATACCATCTTGTGGATCTGTAGGTCACAGACACTCGAAAAAAATTGACAGAATTGGTTTTTAACCGAATTGAGACAAGGTGTTGTGTTTTTGGCAATTGAAGTGTGTTATATATACTATTAGGAGTATATGATACAATTTTCAGAGTCGACGTCCAAGTTTTGAGTGAACCGTGCAACTTGCCATGAATTTCCCGATGGAATTTCAACGTAGTTGATCCTACTAGGAGTGTGTTAACTTTTAACATAAATTTGACCATTGCTAATAACACAAGCATTTATGAACATTTAGACTTAACAAAGCATTGTCAACACAAGTGTGAGTTGCAATTCGATGATTGTTCTTTTCGTCTTTTTCAATCGATTTCGTAATTTCATGTATTAACCATACATGTAGACTTTGAAAATATCTATGGTCATTTTAATGATATTTTCTTTATCTAGTAAAATTTTAATCTCGATTATGTTCATGATCGGAGGTTTTATAATCAGAACTTGTAATGAGAATTAACATCTTTTGAATAACGATTAATTGCTTCATTAGATTTCCGTTTACGATTATTTTTTAGATGATGGAGGATCACTATCCATGATAAGTTCCATCATTCTTAATCCTAATCTTAAATAATTAAATACTTCACATTTTAAAGGCTTAGTAAATATATCGGCTATATTATGCTCGGATGCAACTTTCTCGATAGAAATATTGCCCTTTTGGACGTTATCGCGTAGAAAGTGATGACGTATTTCTATATGTTTAGTTCTAGAGTGTTGTACGGGGTTTTTACTTAGGTCGATAGCGCCTTTATTGTTGCACATAATCGGAACGTCGTCGAGACGTATGCTGTAGTCGATGAGAGCTTGTTTTATCCATAGTGCTTGTTGACATGCCTTCCCGGCGGAAACGTATTCAGCTTCTGTCGTGGAGATAGCAAGGGCCGTTTGTTTCTTAGCGAACCAAGATGTCAAATAACATCCCATGAACGTACAAACGTCACTAGTGCTTTTGCGATCAACGTAATCACCCGCGTGGTCGAAGTCGGCATAAACTATAGTTTTTATTCTGGTACCTTTCGGATACCATAATCCTAAGTGACTAGTTCCTCTAATATACCTAAATATACGCTTAACGGATTCTAAATGGGTAGTCTTAGG
>BQNB010158782.1:0-14990 GCA_026074375.1 Tanacetum coccineum | reverse complement strand
AGAGAGGGAGGGAGGGGGAGAGAGAGAGAGAGAGGGAGATAGAGAGAGGGAGAGAGAGAAAGGGAGAGAGGGAGAGAGAGAGAGAGGGAGAGAGGGAGGGAGGGAGGGAGGGAGAGGGAGAAGGAGAGGGAGGGAGGGAGGGGGAGAGAGAGAGAGATATGGAGAGAGGGAGAGATGGAGAGAGGGAGAGGGAGAGGGAGAGAGAGAGAGAGAGAGAGAGAGATTAGTGAAACATTGGAGGTCAAAAACGAGTCTACTGCATCTGCTCAAGGGGAAGATGAACCCCGACAGAGGCAAAATGGATACATTGGCGAAACATTATATATATAATCAAATGAACTTTGAAACGATGTCGTATGCCACACTCACATTTCCACTGTTCATTTGTGCACTGTTTATTGGGCCATATATTTTTTTTGGGCTACCATTTTTGGGCCGACCCATTTGCGTTTCCCCCCCCCCCTTTTTTTTACTTAGTCAAGATTTAAAGCACGAGCATAATAACGGGAAACATACAAGTAGGCAATATAAAAAAATGTCGAACGCAAGTGAGCCCCGTTGCAACGCACGGGCACATTCCTACTCAGTATTCGTTCAAAATCAATTCGGAAAAAAATTATGGCCCGCCTTGGGCTGACCCATTTACTTTTTTTCCCCATTTTTACTTAGTCAACGTTTATGGCGCAAGTTTGATAACATAAACCATACAAGTAGGCAATATACCCCCCTCTCCCCGGTTGCAACGTGCGGGCACAATCTCACTCTTTTAACTATTTACGACTTTTTTATGTAATAAACTTTAAAACACCCCCCGGAACGAACAAAATGAGCCCAGTACGCTTTTATAAAAAATGTTGAATTAAAAAAAACACTAAAATAGCTAATAACTTTAAAAATAAACGACGCAATGAAAAACCGACGTACGGTAAGTCAAAAAAAAATCTTTAAACATGAGGCACAACAAATAAGCCCATATAAAAAAAAACCAAACTATTAAAGAGATCCCGAAAATAAATTCGCACAAGAAAAAAAAATAAAATAAAAAAATAACGCTATAAAGACCGAAAAAATAAACCCGCAAAAAAAAAAAAAAAAAAAATTTATGTCCCGCAACAACGCGCGAAAAATTAACGCCCCGCAGCAACGCGCGGTAATCTTGCTTGTTAAAGGTCATAAAGGACTTTACTACCACAGCAGACAATATCGGGGTTGTTGAGATAAGTGAGACATTGGAGGTCAAAAACGAACTAGTCCAGCTACCCCATTGACAAAGCCAACATTGACTTTGTTAGACTTAAAGAGGAAGAATAGGAATCGATCAGCGGGGCTAAGAAGACAACAGCCCCTAATAGTACTTCTGAAGCTCCAAATGCAAGCACTTCTATTAGACGTCGGAGTAAATCTTGGATTTCTTTGAAGGGGATCGCCAAGAGCAATGAAAAGAGCACAAGGTTGTTTTAATGTTACTAGATTATATGGTAGACATGTCCATGAAGATCATAGGAATTTTGTGTTATGGAGTTACCCTATGTTGTGGTAAAATTTTGAGTTACCAGAAATTATCTGATAAAAGTATAGGTTAGTTTTTTTATTGTTTTGTTTTGGGTCATATTAAGGAATCAGTAAAAATCCGTTCTGTTAAGATGTCACAAAACTATTTATTGCGGCTTCAATCATAACAATTGGTATAAACAATACATTCAGAAAAAAAATGATAACAACTGAGGTCAAGTTTTAGCAGGAAATCGTCTTTTTTTTATAGTTAGATGAACAAAAGGACCAATTGTTTAACTAGCCTTGATAAGGTTATTAGCGGCTTTAGAAAATGATAGTTGACTGGTTGAACTGTTAGCGGACCTAGGGTTGCTGTATGACCACAGCTTACCTACAAATATATTGCCCTGCTCATAGTTTATTACAAATACAGTTAGTACTAGTGCAAGACTAGTTAACATGTAGGAGTAAGGGCGCAATGTGTAATTATGTACATGATTTCATAAAAAATAAAAAACAAACACATTGAAATGACTTTGGAGATAGGAGTTCATCATGGTTATACATTGTGAAAGTTTAAACTCATTTATGTGCATATTAAGTTTCGGAACTGTTCAGTGGAGAACGAGAATCACTTCCTGATTGGATGATGCCATGTGAAATATAACCAATGTGTACATTAAACTCATTTGCATCAGATAAACATCATCTAATTTCTGTTAGATCAAACTATAAATTTAATTTTAAATGAAAGACATTTAACTTAATAACAAGCTTGCGAGATTACCACGGCAACTCGGATATATATGAACCATTTACAAAGCTGAAATTTACTTACATGATGTAGGTATACATTATCCACATTTTTTTCGAAGATGTGACTGGATATCATTCGAAAACCTTTCACTTTGTTTCGTAAAGCTTCCTCAACAACTTTTGTCAATTAGCATCAAAAAACGCGTCGTTATATCCTACTACAACGCGTTTCTGATTTTAATAAGATGATGTTTGTGGTGTCGAGTACTTTTAGATAATAGACAAGTCATTCACTGGTGGGCTGGTTTATATAATTTTAATTTCTTATCAATCCTTTTAAGCTGCTAAATTGTGTTACTTACGTCACAATAATAATTATATGGCTGGGGCTTCTTGTCACAGAGATTGTTATTCTTCATCTGTTGTATTACTTGTATAAATGTGATGGTCACATGCTATTATTGTATACACTCAACCTTAGCTATTTACAGAGCATAAAGATGAACATATCTTAGCCGTATGTGTGTGTTACTGTGTTGATTGATAGAATTCACTGAGGCAGCGTAAGAGTATCCTCGTGTATATATAACTAGTGCTAGAAATCTTTATGTAGGATATTAGGAGTAAACTTAACATAGGTTAGGGGGTTAAGTGTACATTGTAATTTAGATTAGGAATAGATTATAACTAGGATGTTTCCTATTTGATTTAGGAAAGTTTTCTACCCCCTCATCTCTATAAATAGGGATGAGGGGGATGCTAGTTATTCATTCTTCTTCCTCGTTGTAATAGCTTTATTAGGGATTTAATAAAGGTTTGGTATGAAGGTATAACGTGTGCATACATTCTTCTTTGCTCATTCGTTAATTAATACAATGTAACGTTTGGGGTCACGTGTGTGTTTTCTTTGAGTCTATATTCCGCGCTAGCTTTCAATGTTTGTTGGACTTATTTATTCAACAAGTGGTATCAAGAGCCAAGGTTACATTGGTTTCTTGAACCTAGGTCGACTTAAAGGTGTCCACGAGTTTCTTGGTATTCTAAGTCTTGGTGGTTCTTGGAAAACAAGTAAGGTTTAGCTTTGTCTTAGGATTCAAGAAAAGTGATTACTTGGAGTACAAGGTATATCAAGGTTGTAGACATGAGGTGGAAAGATCGAAGCTTTAGGGTATTCTAAAGGTTAGTAGATCAATATTTACAAGAAAGCGGGGTTAAGACACGGCTTGTGAGACTTGTCGATAAAGTTGGTTAAAAAGCAACTTGACAAGGTTTGTAGCAAGGTTAAAGAAGAATGGCTAGTATGAATACTAGGTTAAACATCGAAAAGCTCGATGGGAATATTGTACAATAGCATGGAAGTCCAAAACAAGTTGGGTTCAAACAGCTTGGTCTTGGTGTTCAAACAGGAGTCCATGGAGTACAAGATGAAAAACGTGTTTGGTTTGAGGTGGAACTGCAGGGATCGTGAAGCTGAGGTTTTTCAGGTTAGTAACGATGCTGCTGCAGTGGCTCAAAGATGGTTAGAGGACAAGCAACCTGAAGAAACGACAAACACGGACTGCTTGGTAAAGGAGCGGGAAAATGTACACCTTGGTATAAAGGTGGGGGCAAACATTACGGTAACCGGAGTACCTGGTCAAGAGGGTGCAGAAGGTAATGTTGCTGAAAAAAAGAAAGGAGTCTATGAAAGCTAATCTAAGGAAATTACTAAAGTACAAGGCCTGGTTAACAAGGCGGTCCCCGATTCGAGGTTCCAGCACGAGGAAAAGATGCTGAGTATCGGTTATGTTTAAGTGTTACTCCTAAGGTGGAAATTGTAGGATATTAGGAGTAAACTTAACATAGGTTAGGGGGTTAAGTGTACATTGTAATTTAGATTAGGAATAGATTATAACTAGGATGTTTCCTATTTGATTTAGGAAAGTTTTCTACCCTCTCATCTTTGTAAATAGGGATGAGGGGGGATGCTAGTTATTCATTCTTCTTCCTCGTTGTAATAGCTTTATTAGGGATTTAATAAATGTTTGGTACGAGGGTATAACGTGTGCATACATTCTTCTTTGCTCATTCGTTAATTAATACAATGTAATGTTTGGGGTCACGTGTGTGTTTTCTTTAAGTCTATATTCCGCGCTATCTTTCAAGGTTTGTTGGACTTATTTATTCAACACTTTATATAGTCAATGATCTAATGCCAGTGAGTTTTGAAACTGCACTTCTTTCCTTGCTTGGTTTCCTGGATTAGTTTAGCACATTCATAATATCCATATGAATGTGGTTTGCTCTATGCACTAGTGTCGTTGTCATCGAGCATCATATGAGCTACAGTATATTTAAATTATGGTAATATTACTTCTACATTCAATGTCTATTTTCTCATTAACAATGTCATTGCTTTTCTATATTACCACTTGCTTAATTTTATGCTTCATTTCTTCTTTTAGAATCTGTCAAAATTTGGCTGGGGGAAGCGCACAAGGGTGATTCTTGATGGTGGACATCTGCTGAATAAAGATGAAATATGAAGCCCAAATTCAGTTTGCTCTGGAGCGAGGAATTCCTGCCCAAATACAGCTTTTGGTGTACATCCGCTGGCTGGATAACTGCTACCCTCTGTGATTTTTCATCTGCTGATTCAGCTAGATAGGTAAATTTTAATCATGTTTATGTGTTTTAATTTGTTGTATTTGTATGTTTTGTGCTTTTGTTCCGGCTTATATAGCCGGCTTATGGCTTATTTGATTTTGAGCTAATGTTTCATAAGCTCACTTTTTGTGAATCTTTTTGGCTTATATTAGTTTATTAGTATGTCATAATGAACTTATATAAGCCGAAAAGTTTCAAAGTAAGCAAACAAATTGAGCTTATAAAACATACGCCCGAAACCAAATAAGCGATGAACCGGCTATATAAGCCTAAACAAACACCCCCTGATTGCGATAAATCTTTAGTCTTTGATAGGAATGTAAGTAGTGGTATTTATAAACAATTATGAATCTTCAATTTGTGTGTTTTATACTTTTGTTATTGTAATTGAGCATGATCCATTTATGTTTTAAAGGGGTGTTTAACTGATACGATCCTGGAATAATTAATTATGGAATAGATATTAAATAAGTATTAAAATAGTTTTTAATATTTAATAGATATGTTTTATTTAGGAAAAGATTAGGATCCGACTTGTTCTACAATAATAGAATTATTATAAATAGAGGGTTAGGATTGTAATTCTTATTATGTTGAACGAGGGTGAAAGTAGCCTGCGCGTTGCGGCGGTGCAATTTTGTTATTAAGTATTATATGTAAAAAATTAATAAGTTAAAGGGTTCATTTATGCTATTGTTTTTGTTTGAGGGGGTTTTTTGTTCACTTGTTCATTCTTATTTTTGTTTACTTTTTAATTTGTGTAGTGTGTTTTTGTTAATCCGACATGTTGTATATGTGTAATTACCAGTTATAACCCTTTTATGCCAAAACCTTTTTCAACATAAATATACTCGATGACAATTTGTAAACTTGGTTGGAAATGAGTTTATAATTTTAAATTTTGATTTTTTTAGTAGTTTAAAATCATGGTTTATTTTGTAAGAAGGCTTTAGTGGCTTTTTCAGCCAAATAAAAGTATAGAACCTAAGATTGTCTTAAGCATAAAAAGTCAAAAAGATGTAATGAACATAAGGTGTCGTTTGGTTGGAGTATATTGAGGTATATTGGGGGTATTTGCATTTTAATTTCCTCCAAATATTGTGTTTGGTAACACATATGGAGGAATTTAAAATTCCATAAATTGCCAAAATGAGGGATATTAAAATGGCTTCAAAAAGTGACGAATTTTCATTTACTTGGAAAAAAAATTTATAAACTTTTTTTTTCTAATTGTTTTTGTTCTATTTTTTCTTGGTTTGTTGTTTTTTTAAATCAAATGATATCCATCACTTTAGTCGGGTCGAGTTGATCACGTTCGGGTCGGGTCAAGGTTAAAATTTTCATTTCGACCCTATTTGAATTCCGGTTAGCAGGGTTCGTGTCAATTAGTGTCGGGTCAACTCGGGTCGGGTCCGTTCGAGTTCGGGTCAACTCGGGTCGGGTCCGTTCGGGTCAACCCGAGTATGAGTAAAACGTAATAAAATTGAATTTTTTATCATCGTTTATATAGAAAATTTATAACATTTATTTTAGAAAATTATTTATTTAGTATTCGGGTTACTCGGGTTGACCCGAATAATTTTTTTTTACCCGCGTAACCCGACCCGAACAGGCTTAATCGGGGTCGGTTCGGGTTTTTTTGACACCCCTATCCGTCTCTTAAAAAAATTGCAATAATAAACATAATGACAGATTTCAAAAAATTATAAAATTCTGTCAACCAAACATGCGTATGTATTTTAAATTCTAAAATTTTAAATTCTCAAGAATTTAAATTTCTTAGAATTTAAAATTCCGGAATTTCAAAAGAATGAACCAAATTATATTGGGTCAAACTTATATTAGACCTCAATGAACCTTTAGCTAAAATCAAAAAATGTTTGGCTGGCTAGGGTTAATAATTTGGGTCCGTTAGATGGCCACAATAGCCCACTAATGGGCTTAGCCACTTTTTTGTCATGTAGTGTAATGGGGATTAGGAGTATTAGAATAATATGAATGGTTTAGTGATTTAATATCATTATTGGGAGAGACATCAGCCTTTCGAAAGTTGATCACCTATCTTTATTTATCGTTATTTTCTTCTATCAATTCTTTTATCGATCCGGTTCGTATCAATTGGTATCAGAGCTGTTTAGATTCTAGGGTTTCAAAAAAAAAGTAAAAAAGTTTACTATTCATCAGAACACTATTCATCCGAATCACTATTAACATCCAGAAATTACTAAATTACTGTTCATCCGAATCACTTTTTCACCACCAGAAAATCATCTTCTTCCTTAAAAAGTTAAATCTTCTTTTGATCTCGGGTATCAATGACACACACATGGCGGGCTATAATGGAAGAGCACCGAGCAAGTATGGAGGCTTACAAAAAGGTCCATAACGAGACAGTGAGATCTGAACTAAGGATGGCAGTTGTGCAGCAAAGTATGGAGATGGACATGTGGGAGATCAAGGAAAAACTTGCTGAGAGACGAGAACAAATGGCTATTAGAGCTTACGAAGAGGATAAGAGGCATGAAGAATTGAATCAAAAGATTGAAGAGGATAAGAGGCGTGAAGAACTAAATCAAAAGATTGAAGAACTGAAGAATCTAATTCAATCTTTCATTCGGAATCCCATATCGCCACCAGTAGCAACCAAGGTACCCACAAAACCGATTCAAAATTCTCCATGCTATGATGATTTGATAATGACATAAGATCGAAAAACAAAAAGACTACGTGAAAAAGGAAGTCTGTAAAGAGGGGTTTTGTTGTGCCTTGAAAAGATTAGGGGTCTCATTTTGGGTCTCCGACATTGTGTTACCAATAGAAAGAGAAAGAAAAGGAAAGGGCCTTTCGTGTGGACGAAATCAAAGTCTCGTGTTGTCATTGAGGTTGGGCAAACTGAAGCTATAGAGGGCGGGTTGAATTGTGACAATAGATCACCAGCAAATTATGAACAGCCATGCCAACACCTTTTGATGTTTGATTATGACCCACAAGAGGGAGAACTACAAGTCAAGACATGGGATCCCGAAATCACGTGGCTTAAGATTTTAAAGGAACACCTTGAGGACAAGGTGTTTTTGCGGGGGAGAGAGGAATGATACGATCCTGGAATAATTAATTATGGAATAGATATTAAATAAGTATTAAAATAGTTTTTAATATTTAATAGATATGTTTTATTTAGGAAAAGATTAGGATCCGACTTGTTCTACAAGAATAGAATTATTATAAATAGAGGGTTAGGATTGTAATTCTTATTATATTGAATAATATGAATGGTTTAGTGATTTAATATCATTATTGGGAGAGAGATCGGTCTCTCGAAAGTTGATCACCTATCTTTATTTATCGTTATTTTCTTCTATCAATTCTTTTATCGATCCGGTTCGTATCATTAACTTATGCTTGTTTGTAAAAAAAGGTGTTTGTTTTAGCTGAAAAATTAGCACATGTTTCATCATTCATTTATTTAGACACTTTAAAGGGATTATTGTGTGCTGCAAGAATCCTAGAAGTGTTGAGATATATGTATGTGTTTCTGCATTCTTCCTAGTTTCCGAGCTAGTGTAGAAAAAACCTGTCTTTTTGTATTGTAATTCTATTTGGTATTTGACATGCTACAAACTTGAATCTTCTTCTGTTTGATATGTTTTGCTGACTCGAGTGACTTTGTGCTGGATTAAATGTTGTTATGTTGCTATTTCACAAGGCTGTTGTCCGTTAGAAACGAAAGGTCAAGTAGAATGGTTTAAAAGTAATCACTCTTGGAACGAATAAACAAGATGTAACCACTCAGAAAAATCATATTTAGATTTGGAACCTGCTGTGATTAAATCCCAATGGGTTATGATTGTGTGTTTCACGTTATGCATGTTGTGCATTATCAATGTTTTTCTTCGCGTTTTTTGTGTGCATGAAACTTCCTTGCAATTTACCCTCATGAACTCATTCAATGACAGGTGGTAAAGCTTAAAGCTTTTTCCAAACACTAACTGCAGCCACTCAGTTGATAGACAGTAAAGCCCACCAAAGGTTTATGCAAATTCTTAAAATCTCATTGTGATGGTGAAACATTAGTTGTTGCAGACTCCAAACTTGGAAATGCGATCAATGAAAAGCTTGTAAGTTGTATCTTCAATAATGACTTAAAAATGTCAATGATACTGTCCATACTAATGTGCTATATATGGGCACTAATAAATTTTAAATGGATCATTGTTGCAGCAAATTGACTGTGTTCACAACCAAACTGTTTTGGAACACTCATGAGAGGAGTTAGAAGTCAATTGACTGAACTTATAACCGGCCTCGGTTCACAAGATTTAGCTCCAATGAGTTTGGGTTTATCTCATAGTTTGTCTCGACACAAGCTTAAGTTCAGTGCTGATAAGGTTAGATTCTTGCACATTATTAGTTTTAGTAGTATTATTTTTTACTATGCTAGTATGAGCATGGGTTCAGTTACTTATTATTAGTTAATATGGTTGTTGTAGGTTGATACTATGATCATTCAAGCTATTGGGCTAATAGATGATCTTGATAAAGAGCTTAATACTTATGCAATGAGGGTTCATGAATGGCATTTTCCGGAGCTAGCAAAGATTGTTCAAGACAACGTTCATTATGCTAAGGCTGTCAAACTCATGAGTTATCGCACAAACTTGATTTTTCCGAGGTATCAATATACACTCTTTTCTTTTACCTTACGATGATGGCAGGCATTAAGAAGGACTTTGGATCTTTGGCTTGAAAGTGAATTTGTGAGTTGTAATATTGAATCATATAATTAACTGAAATAGAATGCCTTGGCTAAAACACTATAACAAAATGGGCTGTAGAAGAGAGCGTGAATGAGATTTTGCTGTAATTAGATAGTTGAGTGTTCGATAAGTTCTGATTGTTGAATCAATTAATAGACATTAGAAAGATGATAAGTTTTGTCATTTGTGAGATAGGAAAAAAGCGTTTCTCAAATTAGTAGATCGCAAGAAAAGGGTAACTTGGAGATTTAGTTTTATCTTTGAATAATCAGTTCTCATACATCTCTATGAAATTATCCCCTAAATATTCAGAAGATACTAAGAAGTTGGATCTGGTTATTCAAACACCAAAAGCTAATATTTACGATTTCATGGCGTGCTAATCAAATGATCAATTTCATAACACAAATCCAACATCTCCTGAGAGGATGTATTCAGTATTTTGGTTTGATAATACTTAGAAAGTGCTGGCCTCCATGATCAACAGATACTTGCAGAAGAGGTCGAGGCAGAACTAAAAGAAGCAGCTGTGGTTTCAATGAGAACTGGACCTCGATTTGATCAACATCAAAGACCTATGCGATCTCAAGTTCTATCTCTTTCAGAATACAGATCTCAGCTTTATGATTATCTAAAGAGCAGAATGAACTCCATTGCACCAAATTTAACCGCTCTTGGGTTGGAGAACTTGTGGGTGCTCAACTCATTGCTCATGGTGGTAGTTTATTGAATCTTGCAAAACAATCCGGAAGTACTGGCTCTTTTCAGAGCGTTGAAGACTAAACATGCAACTCCTAAGTATGGGCTTATTTATTATGCAAGTTTGATTGGTCGAGCAGCTCCAAAACATAAGGGAAAGGTATCACGTTCACTTGCTTCCAAAACTGCTTGGGCTATACGATGCGATGCTCTTGGAGAAACCAAGATAATTCTATGGGCGTTGAAAATCGTCTCAAGGTAATGTCAAAGAATCTATCAGAACTAGAAGTGTTGGCTTGTTTACTTTTGAATGGCCCAGTTTGAGTCATCTTATCTTTGATGGGTCAAAAGGTCAAGTAAAAGAAAAAGTTTACATCAGAAGTATGGGTAAAATTTTGAGTAAACTTTTTATGATTGACAGATTGATATAATTTCTAACACATTATTTATCTGTATTACAATAAATATAACAAACTTTAGACAATTTTAATTACACATTTTTTACTAATCTTTGACACATTCTTTTGTTGAGGAGGCATATACTTCTTGGTATTTGTGGTACTTATAGTTTCTTTTTTGCTTGTATATCTTTTAGCTTGAAGCGGGAACTCGTCCGTTCTGCTGGATTGACTAAAGGTAAACCAAGATCGAATTCTACAACAAGGATCAGAAAACAGGAGGTGGGGCTATGATCACACCTGCGAAGGTAAAAAGTTTCCTTGCGTTAGTTACTATTTGCTGAACTACAGATTGGTATCGTTTAATGCTCATATATTTAAACAATTCCAATTTCAACCTTTTAATGAGCATCTTCATGTCAAATGAGGGAGTGTTTGGATATGGGTTTTAAGCGTAATTATGTAATAAAACGGGTTGTAGCTGGTATGAAATTGATTTTCCGAAGCTGATAGAAGCATATTTTATCTATGGAAACATTAAAGAATTCCAAATTGCAAATCATACGAAAATGATTATCTGTGGATGAAAGAAGGGGTTTTTTTTTATCAAAACATTAAAAGTCGATTGTTGCGACTATGATCAACTCCAATTGCAAATCCGAGCACTATCTGAAATCATTATGGCACATTTCTAATGTAACTTCATCAAATCCATGTTGTGATCTTTGCTAAATTGGAAAACATGTTTTGTTGTGCAGACTTACAATGCCGCAGCAGACTCAGTTCTTGGGCGGATAGAAGCAGATGCTGATGACGACGAAGAAATGGCACCAAGGGTAGAGCAATCTGAAGGAAAGAGAGATAAGAAGAAAAAGAAGGAAGTCGTTGATGAAGAAGTGAAAGTGTCTGAAAATGTAGCAGCAGATGAGGATGTTGGTAAGAAAAAGAAAAAGAAGAAACATGTAGCCGACGAAGCTGCTGAAGCACAGAACGATGAGACTATTGAAGCAAGGGAGAAGAAGAAAAAAAGAAAGCATGCAAAAGCCGATGAACCTGAAACTGAAACACCAAGTAAGAAGAAGGATAAGAAAAAGAAAACCAAAGGATGAGATTTTAAGCCTCTTTTATTGGTAATGTTGATTTTGCCGTTTGTAAGTTGCAGAAGAAACTGAAGCACATGAGCTGATTTTGGATATCATTGAAGCATACTTAGTGTTAACGTCTGTAAAATTCCCAATGGTCTTTTGTTTTTACACCTCTTCTCTTAGTAGCGTTAATCTTGCCGTTTGTAAGTTGGAGAGTGCGCAAAGAACACTATATCCAATTGCTAGGTTTCTGTATGAACTCGGCAATGTGTTATTTTTTCTTTACTTGAGTAATTATTCAAAAAATGAGGTTTTTTCTCCTGGATTTCAAGTTAGCTAAATACATGTTTCAAATTTGATTTTTACATTTCAATAGTAGTAAGCTTCAAAGATAAACTTGTGTTACTTACATCCCTTTTAATAACAGAACAAATACATGCTTGCATATAATTTCGTTACTAGCTTCTAGCTAGTCGTTTTTAATGCAATTTATTAGTGTTCTACCTGTTCAATGATTCCAAGGAATCATACAAGGGAACCGAGAAAGGATTGTTGTCGCTTAGACTCATTTTCTAACTCAAAATTATTCGACCACCGAACTCGTGCCAATAACTTTGCCTGCACTACTTTTTAAACAAACCAGTCTGTTGTTCCCTGGTTTCCCTACTTCATATGTAACTTTAGTTTACTCACATACTAGTAATTGTTGCTTAAACCCATACAATCATAATGAATATTGTTCCAGCTACTTATAAATTGATTATATGACTCTACAATAATAATTGGTATAAAAAGATAAATCGATTCTCAGCAAATTAATAGTGATGATCACATGAAACTGAAACGATCTATCCACATATGAAACATACCGTTTGGATAAAGAACACAATCTGACCATATGAAAGCTACTCCGTATTACAAAAACATAAATCTCTTATTAAGGAAGAGCTTGCAACCAGATCAAGGTGAATAGAATCTCCACACTATTGAGACGTGAAAATAAGCCAAAACTCGTAACTAGAACTGACGACCAACATGATATTAACGTTTAAGAATTTTTATATATAGCCATCTATTTGATAGAATCTTCATAGAGCTTAATTAGCAAGAGACCGTTTGATTAGAATCACTAATCTCTATCTAAATCCGACAACGTTTGCTACATGTTTACCTAATATTAGTTGTACGTGACTTCAACATGATGATTAAATTATCAGTTTCCTGAACATATTGCAGAACACACCTAAGCAACTCAAATAACACATATCTATGATTCTAAGGACTCTTTACTTCTACCTCAGGAATAACATACCAAAAAGTTGCCGTGTACTCATAAGCATGTCATGGAAATTTACGGCCATATCAGACCTGTCAGAAATCTTTCACAAGCAAAAGCTCTAAAGCTTTGCTATTGCATAGTACATGGGCGATAAAAGATACTAACAAGCAAAACCACCCATTAACAATATAAATTATTATATCAATACTAACGGACAGCTTTTACTAAAAGTTGAAGGTGTAGTCCTGGTGCTTAAATATATCAATTCTGAACGAATAGCAATTCATAGAGCAACAAGGCTTTAAGGTTCACATAAGCATACTTTCAAGTTAGACATCTCGATGAGATAATACAACTAGCAATCCTTTGCTACCAACAGCTAATAATAATAATAATAATAAGGATGTAAATGTTGTTATACTACCAAAAAACTCTCATCATGCTAAGAAGCATAACCCATCACCATCTCACGCAAAAAAAATCAAGTGCCATCGAAATATCAGAAGTTCAAAGGGCTCAAGAAGGTCAACACCAACCTAACAGTAAAACATGACACTCTTGACATTGTCATGAATGATGGGAAGAGGACGAACTTCAGCCACACGATCTCTTGTTGCACGCTGCCCACGCAAACTGCTATCGGATTGATCTCCCTCCATGTAAAACCGAGCTCTGAATGCAGCCATATGAGCATAGTATGCAGGCGGAACTGCAAACACAAGTTTCCGTTAGGAACAATGTATGAAATACAGTTGTAAGGTTTAAACAGTCTGTCAGCCGAAATTATTAGCAATTAAGAGAAAGGATAAGCACAGGGCATACCAATGGAGACAGATCGGGTGCACCTAGCATACCTAAAAAGTTTGAAATTTCAATTAAGGTAAGTTTATGACAAAGAAAGTATTTAAGAAACTTATGAAATGAGGAAAGGGTTAGTTGTATTACGTGTAGCAAAGACTGTTTGTGAGCATCTGCAAGCCATCAGCAGTGAACTTGTTCTAATCATACAAAACATGGTAGTGAGTGGGGCGACTCGTCCCCTGCAAAGAGACAACCAAAGTAGATTAGCCACAAAATATAGATATACTATATTTTACTAGGTACTTCACATAAATTACTTGGCATGGCTGCAAAGGAGATATGTGAAAAAGAAAATACAGTAAAAAGGGTTCACCTGAATGCCAGCATGGCTGCATAGATAGAAATCGAACTCAGAAGGATGACAAATCTTAGCATCCACAACAGTACCTAACAAATTTATTACATTAGGAAAGAATTATAAAAAGACAGTTATTAGTATACATAACAACAGTTTACAGTTAGGAATGAATTTTAAAAAGACAATTATTTAGATCTACATAACAACAGGCGAGCAAATCAAATATTTAACAACCTGGAATGTATGTCTAGTGCCTTTGCCCTCACTCTACCATGTTCACAGAAAAGAAAGTGGTTGGTGCCTTTTTCTGAATCACAATGAAGGTCACAGGAGGCATGTAGTTCTCTTCCAACGAAATACACGCCTGAAACATCAACATTATCTTTTAGAAGGGGTAACCGACACAGCTTAAAAGTTTATAAACAAGAAAGAGAAGTACCTTGCGGATCTTATCCAGCAACACCTCACTGAATTGGCCCTCGCTAACTCCATCTCTGTAATACCAGAGTTAAAATCATCATGATGACAGAATAGAAAATAAATTAAAGGGTAGGAGAAAGATAGGAAAAGAAATTAGTTGCACACCTGTAGAATATTAGGCGGTGTGGCTTATGTCCTGTTGCCTTCCTAAACGATATCAAAAGCTCCCTGCAGAACCAACTAAAATGTTGCTCTCTCCCGTTGAGTTGATGTAATATACACAATCGAATTTTTGAC
>BQNB010158781.1:0-13376 GCA_026074375.1 Tanacetum coccineum | reverse complement strand
TCTTGATCTTTATCTTTTTAAGCAAGTCTTCTAGAATCCTCCAACTTCTAGAATTCAATAATGTTGAACTAGACCTTTTTGTTTCATTCTTTTGTATCATTAAATCAATAAATCCCAACAATAACTACTTAATAGATTGTATGTTATAAGATGATCCAGTGTCTGAGCACAATTTTTCAAAAATTCATCAATGACATTTCATAATCTTTCAAAATTGTGTGCTCAACACTACCTCACCCTCAATTTTATATTCATTTTACAACTTGGTATCAAACATATGTAAAATTGAGGGAGGCAAGAAGAAAAGTTCCACATAATTCATGCTGAAATAATTTTCTTCATAGGATTTTACAAGACAAATTTTAATCACATGGTATTTCAAAGACTAAGTAAATTAGTATTTAAAATAAGGGGAGAATTGTAATTAAAATGTGATCTTGAAAATAATAAGTGATCTAAACGACTTAAAGTGATTTATACTCTTCGAAAAAGGTTTCATGCTTACGATCTTATACTGAACAACATCTTAATTCACGACGATTCTAAAGTCATAAGGTGGTTAGGTTAGGTACTAGTCCTTTGATCCAACCAGAACCGGAGGTATCTACCCAAGGACACCCCATAGTTAGAAATAGCAGTCCTTAGGTACGATTGGAGATGAATAAGAACGGGAATAATGCCGACCCATATCGAGCTAACACTGGAACAATCACAACAAGGTGTTAGTAATGATGGCTTGGTAAGCATTGAAGGGGTTGAAGAATTTAAAAGAGATGTATGAATAAAGGGTCTAAAGAAAGAAGCCCTCCACATACTTTAGGTAGAAACCGGGTCAATACATAATCTATCAAATTCACAAAGATGAATTCTGGTATTGAAGACAAGACATCATGGACCCAGTGATGCACTGCACAACCCTTACCAGCCATTCAAGTTTCTCTCAAAAGATACTTGTCTTATTTGTCATGGAGATACACATGACTTCTATTGACTTTCTCACTCCGAGTTAGTTGATATTGAATAGGTGGCAGTATGCTCCAGCCTCCGAGTACTAAAACCAAAACGCACTAATCGAGTCTAAAGCCAAGAGATCAATAAAATAAATCTCATTAGGACACATTCTATGACAAACACTCGTTTAACACCATTAAGTTAACAAGATGTTAACAAGATTCCTACGCATTATCCTTGTGATTTTTCCAGAACATTCAGAGTGATACTCTTTAGTATTCACAGTGATGAATGGAAATCCTTCATCAAGGTAATTACTTAAGCAAATTAATTCCATTATTAAGACTATACTTATGCGAGAAATCCATGTCATTGATATCCATGTTTGATTATGTTGGGTAAACAAGTGTATATGATTCACAAAACCCATTTGTATATAATTTGACTCCGTAGTATACTTCACCAAATCATATTTATGCGTGAAACTAATGACGAACCCTTTTGACCTATGAACATCATCAACCCCAAGCCAATTAAGTGTGTTTGCTAGATAATTAATGTTCCCAAGTGATTCAACAAGTCCTTTCAACCTATACTTGAATTCAAGCCCTTTTGTTAATCTTTTTGATTATGTGAAAATGGTAGATGTCAATTACCAAAACCCCTTTTTGTTATCGACTACTAGCGACTAACTATACCATGGAATCCCTTTCGACCTATGATTTCATAGGTATTCTACCATAAATCATAGAAAAGTACTCAAGACAAAAATAAACCACATGTTCACAAAAATCATCATTCATACACAATCAAACATTTTACCAAATTCACTTCATTCCACACATAAGTATTATGAGGCTACTCCATATATAAATTCATTTCACAAATCCAACATTCAAGCGATAAATTAAGACACATCTCATAAATATTTGTAAAGTTTAATACCTATGAAGATTCCTATAGGTTTGGTGATGTAGCTCGCCAAGGGCCTCTAATTATCGTAATCAACGTAACTCCAAGAATGGTGCTTCTTCCTTCAAATTTGTCCTTACAGTATACTGGATTTGTAAAGATATTTCTATAGTTTTTGGGGTGAATATAAGTGGTGGAAACTTAACCTAATTGAGGGTTAAGGGTTTCTTGTTGTTCTTATGTGTTTTTTAGTTTAGACCATCCACATACTATATATATCCTTCAAGCCGACTTAGGGGTTAATGTACGTCCCTTGGTTGAACATACAAGTATCTGATCATTTTCCAGGCATAAATAAGTCGTTATTTCGCTCATAATTCTAAAAATGTAACTCAACATCGTAGTCTTGCGGGCGGCAAAGACTTGCGTTGGGCGGCCAATTAGTCGCGCCCTCTGCCGGGCGCAACGCCTCCTACGAGCGGCAAGAGTGCTCATCGCAACATGCGTCTTTACTTTTCTCGTCATTCGTATTCCGGTATACTTTTTATCCTTGGGCCATCCATACCACATGTTCATGACCCACAGGTGAATTTCTTACTGTCCAGATGGGTCTTCTTTTTTTTTTTTTTTTTTTTTTTTTTTTTTTTTAAATCAAATATCGAATTAGCACTCATTTCTTAGCTTCTTTTCTTCAATTCGTGTCTTTCGGCTAGCTGCAACACAAGAAACTCATTTTGCACAATAACAGGGGTAAAAGCAGTATTATTTTACCAATTAGCACATATAAAACCAAGATAACGCATCCCAAAACATACCAAATCTAGGCGTTATCAAACTCCCCCCACACTTAAGTTCTGCTCGCCCTCGAGCAGGTTCATTCTTTTAAATCAAAAAGTTACTTCAAAATTAGTATCACAACAACTTCGAAAGACAATGTAAGAACCAAGTAATTTATCAAAAAAGTTTTTATTTACTTTTTGTTCTGTAACTAAAGCTATTAAATTACAAACTCCTAGTTACCAAGTAAGTTATTTCCTAACTCTCTGATGAACTACCGGTATCACGTCTTAGCACATTGGCTAATCGATACTCCAAAATTTTAACTTCTTCTTTCTTCATCTTCATAATTTATAGCTTCATTGTCCATTTATTTACTTTTTTTTCACATGATCAACCTCCGATCGACTACTACTAGGTGGTAAACTATTAATTTTCAGACTTAACTACTACGTTATTATAGCACACTATATTTTTTATCAAACTTGGTTTACTATTCCGTTATCCATTAAATTACCTTCATCTCATTTTGGGCATGTGTTGTAAATTTAAAAAAATCGGACCATTTTTCTTTCTTTTTCCTAATTATCTTCCCTCCCCCATACTTAAGTTTTGCATTATCCTCAATGTAAGTAAACAAACTTCAAAGTAAAGGAAATAGGAAAAAGTTAGGGAAAATCGATACTAACCACTTTGCGATGCAATCTTCATTGTGGTTGTGAGTATGCGAATCAATGTTCCTCGAACTTGGGTATGCAAACACAATATACGTCCAACACATGTCAAACCCTACAATACTGCAAATATACTGTATTTCTTAAAATAACATGATAAATAAAAACATCCTAAAAATTACATCCACAAAATAGTCACACACATAAGTTTAACTTCCTACGCTATGAATTAAATTATCCAACTGAATTTAAACAAATTTTTTAAGCTTTTCCGTGCAATCACTCATCCATATCATCATCATCATTAAATCCATCCCCTCTAGATGAACTTCCAACTTCATTTCCCGTAGTACTAACTCTAAAATCTGGCATGGCACTTGTGAAGTAATCATACCAAACCTACTCCATTAGCTTCCTCCTTGGTAGCTTGGATTACCCCAGGTTATGGTATGTGTGTAAGGGTAAGGGTATGGCTATATAGGAACAGGTTGGTAGGAACATTTGGTGGCTCATAATTGGGTAGCAAAAGTTACCTTGATCCGCCAAATGATGGAGAATGTGCATGGAATGTTTGAGCATATAATTATTTCAAATCAACATAGAGTCTCTCCAAACATTCCCTCTCTCAATCTCACTCAGACTCGCGTTCAAACCACCATGCTCTTGGCTCAACTCCCTTCTTCCCTCTTCAGCTTAAGTTGGCATTTCAGTTTCTTTTTTCAAGCATGTATTCTCTTCATCCAACTCATCCGCCAACATCCTCGATGTCAATACTCATAATCAATCGCTCTAAACATTTCTTGATCTCATCATTCACACAATAGCCAAGAAAACAAGCAATTTTAGTCACATAATGTCCCACACAAATGACACTATTCTCCTTAGTTCCTGGTGCGTGCTTGTACAAATGATCCGCAATAATCCAAGCTAAATTCACTCCACGTGACTCCTCTAAAGCGCTCATCATCCATAAATCTTACTTTTGGCATCTCTCCCTACTAGCTACCCTATGCCACTAAGTCCCACAATAACCTTTGTGCACAATCCTGCATTAGTGGTTCTTTCAATACGCACTTCATTGTGGTTAGTCAAATGTTGCTACAACTCTAGTCCAATAATCCTTTGATCAAACTGCTATCATCAAACTCTAGCCTACCAAAATATACTTCAAATAAATGATGCTTTACCTCATCCTCTGTAAATAAACCAAGCACAACTGCAAACTCTGAAGTGTAAGTATATGCTCATGCCCACACAATCGAAACCATATACACTTCTCCTTCATCAAATTGTTTCTATCCACATCCTTATCAAAATACAATGTTGAAAAGAATTCCAACACCTATTCAGGATAAATTTCATTATCAATCAAAAGTGCTCTTTCCCATGAGTAATTAACAAATACATCTCCATCTCCTTCGTAGATGAACTCCAATTTCATCATTTCCCTCAAGGTAACCTCGAAACCATAACCATCAAACAAACGCTAGTTAGCAACCCTTGGTACTACAAAGCTCCTTTCTGCAATTTTGATAACTTTCACAGGTAAGGCATGCCTCTCTACGGATGGTAAATCCCTCCACTTTAGGTTAGCATTCGACACAGGTTGCAATGAATAGGCGATTGTGTTCCTTTTATTCCTTTTCTCGTACTCCGTAATGAGTGGATTTGGCAACGTGTCCTTGCAACTTTTCTGCAAAATTAGAAAATATAATCCCTAACATCCATTTATAAACTGATAAACCCCAAGTATATCACCCTTGCATACGCGGTTCAAATTTGAAACAAAACAGGATAGATTCCCCTACACACCCGGCATAGCCTTTCGGCCGTCGGCCAGGGCCTCGGTCGTACTCTCTGCCGTCCGGCAGAGTGCTTAGCTGTCCGGCTAGGCATTCATCCTAAGCCATTTTGGCTCATTTAACATTTTTTGAGTGTTTACTTCTTCTCCTAGTTTTCCCATACTCTTCCTAATGCTCTTATGGGTGTCCTAAAAACTTTTCAAAACTCTTTTTCAACCTCAAACTTTTTCGCCATTTTTCCTAAATTCACCAAAATTTCTAACCTCAATCAAAATCATAATGGGTGATCCATACAATCAATCTAACATTATAGAACCTCTAAAATTCAAATGAAAAATTCGACCTCAAAATGTTTAGATTTTCAATCATGAACCATTCGATCCACACTTGACCAAACCATTTAATTCTTTCTGGAATTTAATCTCCTATCATATACCCACTTAATTCTGAAACCAATTAGCCTAATTTACAACGAATCAAAATCCCCTAATTTCGTACCCTAAATCACGAACACAAAATTGATATGCGAAATAGGAAAATTAAAACAATTACATACTTTCTTTGGTGCCATAGAGAACAAAACAAAAAAACTCTCTGCTTGTAATTAGATTAAAAACTCAAATTGGATGATCCAAGATAGTAGTGTGTGTGTTTGTGTGTGTTTTTTGAGTTTTTGGATTTTTGGGATTTTTTGTCTAGCCGTGGTTTTGTATTTTGCCGTGCAGCTTGATCAAAATGGTGTATTTTTACCTTCAAATTTTTTCCCTGACACAAGGTTAATGCTTTTTCAAAACACACAACTCCAAATCTTGACATCAATAATTGCACAAGTAAATTAAACATAATAATAATAATCTAAATTACCCAAACTTAAACCAAACACGAACCAAATCGTCTAGACTAATTATTATAAACTAATCGAAATAAAAACAAACTAAAAGGTAAACGTTCCTAAAGATGCATAAACAGAATAGAAAAACAAACATCCTTAGCACTATGATTTGTGCTTTATTCTTCCACACTCCATCTTTATCTTTTCTTCAATTTCCTTAGTCAAGAAAATGACTAAACCTTAAAATATCCTCGGTTTTGAACTTTCCCGATAGCTTCCTTGTAGTGGTCTTGGTCTTAAATGCTTGATTAAACTTCCTTCCACTAGGCGTAACAATTTCAAACCTAGCATGCCAATCTCCATCGCCATCAATCTTCTTGTATGTCAATATCCTTCATTGCCCCAATCTAAGTTTTTCAATTGCACCGGCAATGAGCCAAGAAAGTTTACAAGTTTCTTAAACACAATTACATTTTCGAAGGGATTAAAGTTTGCCTCCATTGCTAACGCCCTTTCCATGTCATCCTCGATATCTATAAACGAGTGCCAACGGATCATACTTTTACGTTTCCATCTTCGTCTCTTCCTACTTCAAAACTTCCTAGCCAATCATCTTCTATCCTTCCATCTTAAAAGCTTCAACATATGACTTTGACCATGGCTTGGGAAAATAGGTATGACGGATAACCCCGTCATCTATACAAAGCGTACCTCTTCCAATATCAATAATAGCTCTGCAAGTTCTTAAGAAAGGTCATCCCAAAAGCAATGGTAACTTAGGGTCCACCAGAATATCTAAGATTAAAAGATCAACCACGTAGGCTTGATATCTTATTTGGATCCTCACATTTTTGACTTCTCCCATCGCCTTAGCTTGCGTATTATCTGCCATTGTCAAGTTCGTTTGGTAGGGCCTCGGATCACCGAGCCCAAGATCTTTATATAAGCTATATGGCAAAACACTTACACTTGCTCCGGTATCCACTAGAGCAACCATCTCAAAAACACCGTTAATCTTCATCAGCAAAACATAGTTTCCAGGATCACACATTTTCTTAGGCAAACCATGTTCAATTATGCCTACTTTGTCCTCCTCGCTAAACTCTTTCTTGTTAAGCCTTTCCTTACCTATTAGAATTTCATCTAATTTCTTCTTGTAAATAACATAGTTCTCTAACACTTAAAGAATAGGCTTCGATTCCTCTAGCTCTTTGTATTTGATGTCTAATACCTCTTTCATTTTCTCCTTTTGCTTTGGGGTTAGGGGATGGTATATCGGTTGTGGTGGAATGGTGGAAGTTGGTGGAATTTCTTCTAGCCTCAAGGAAGGAGGGGGAGTGAGTTTGTTAATGTTATAGCCTTTGTTGCGGTTTTCTTTCCCCATTTGGACAACTTCTCCGCTTGAACTTCCAACTTCTTCCAATAGATCAATCACATCAATACCCTCTTTGAACTTAGTAAGATTCATCCTTATCTCTCCTAATCCGAAATCGACTTGGCTTTTAGTTGTCACCAAAAAGTCCCTTCCGATCAAGATAGAAGGTTCTCCCTCGTTAACATAATCTAAAACAACAAAATCAGCCTTGAACTTTACCCTATGAATTTCCACGTTGACATCATTCACATTTTCTGCCGTAGTCGCTAAATTGACATGCACAAAACCATGTTTTTCAACCTTTTTCGTACCATAGCCTTACCAAATTCCACAGGTCAGCTCCGCATCTAAGCTCCGTGCTCCAGCAACTTTTGCATGGTAGAGAGTACCTATAAATGGTTCACCAAGGCCCAAAAGTGGCGGCCTTGGTAAAAGATAGTAATTTTTTGATTATCCACCTCTATCACAACACTATTGTGCTCCAAAGCATCAAACAATTTCGCTTCCTTAGCGACTCTTAAATCACCATCATCCATACATTCCTCAAGATCCTTTAAGTATTCCAAAACCAAGCTCAAAGTACCATTCTAAATGCTTAAACAACTATTTTAAAAACAATACACGCATCATCCAATCAATTCGCAATGGGTTAGTATAAAATTAATTCATTCACACTTGCTTTTCCATAGTTAGTTTAACCCGGTTTACCATTTAGAACTGACCCACGCATCCTCTTATGCGTCTATATTTTTCTAAACTTAAAATGTTTTTTCATAGAACGTCCCTGCGCCCAGACGCAAACCTATATGCCGCCGGCAGGGTGTTCGGAAAAAAATTTATTTGTACCAGGTGGTGCCGCCCGGCAGGCAAGTGTGCCGCTTGGCAGGCAACCTTCTGAAAGATTTTTATATTTAATTTTTTACTTTGCTACTTATTTACCATCTAATTTTTTAACTAAACATTTCCGCTACCTTTTGTAATGATTAAAACAGGAATAAAATACAAGTCCCCGGCAGCGGCGCTCATTACTTAGGATGACGTGGTGGGTGCAAGTTTTACATTTATAATCGAGACTAATGAAATTACCAAAGATACATACGAGCAAGTATACTTGTTCAATCGTAGTAAAGTCGGATAAGTCAAGTTCGTTCCACGAGACTTGGTTTAAATCAATACTAGGTAGCAAGATAGACACTAAGGTTGTCACGGCCATTAGCTTCATAAAATCAAGGTAATTACTTAAGCAAATTCGTTCATTTGTAAGATATACTTATGTGAGAAATCCATGTCATTGATATCCATGTTTGATTATGTTGGGTAAACAAGTGTATATGATTCACAAAACCCATTTGTATATAATTTAACTTCGTAGTATACTTCACAAAACCCTAATGACGAACCCTTTCGACCTATGAACATCATCAACCCCAAGCCAAGTAAGTGTGTTTGCTAGATAATTAATGTTCCCAAGTGATTCAACAAGTCCTTTCGACCTATACTTGAATTCAAGCCCTTTTGTTCATCTTTTTGATTATGTGAAAATGGTAGATGTCAATTACCAAAACCCCTTTTTAGTTTGTCACGACTAATAGAGAATAACCTACACCACGGAATCCCTTTCGACCTATGATTCCGTAGGTATTCTACCACAAATCATAGAAAAGAACTCAAGATGTAAATAAACCACATGTTCACAAAAATCATCATTCATACACAATCAAACATTTTACCAAATTTCACTTCATTCCCACACAAGTATTAATAGACTACTCCATAAATATTTTAATTACCACAAAGTCAACATTCAAGCGTAACTAAGACACATCTCAGAAATATAAGTAAAGTTTAATACTACAACGCAAACTCTTCCCAATTATTATATTTGTCGGGGGGGGCGCGGCGGGTGTGGGGGGGTGGTGTAATCACTGTAAAGTCCAGAGTGGTGCTTCTTCCTTCAAATTCGCCTTACACTCTCCTAGATTTGTTAGAGATATTTCTACAGTTTTTGGCGGTAAAATATAGGTGGTGGACCTTAACTAATTGAGGTTAAGGGTTTCTTGTTGTTCTTATGGTTATTCTTAGGTTAAGGACCATCACAACTCTATATAAGCTTCCAAATGACTTTGGGAGTAATGTAACTCCCCTCATTTGATAATACAAGTCTATGATTGGTTTCCAGGCTAATAGCTCGTTAATTTTTTCTATGAATTGTTAAAAAATGTAATGGGACACGTGGTCCTGTCAGGAGCAAAGACTTGCGTCAGGCGGCAATCCGTCAAAGCCCTCTGTCTCAGGCGGCAATGCTCCTGCCAAGTGGTAGAGTGTCATCGCCAACATGCATTTCACTTTTCCTCGTTATTATCTTCGATCCACTTTTTGTCCCTCTTGCCCTTTTCTTTCTTTCCCTAGGACCAATCCATACCCATATGTTCTGACCTAAAGTGCAATTTTACTGTCTAGATGGGTCTTCAAATCAAATATCGAATTAGCACTCATTTCTTAGCTTCGTTTCTTCGATTCATATCTTTTGACTAGCTGCAACACAGAAATCATTTTGCACAATAGCAGTGGTAAAAGCAGAATTATTTTACAATTAGCCACATATAAAACCAAGATAGCGCATCCCCAAAATATACCCAATTTAGGCGTTATCAGCAGTTGACTTAGCTCCGAATACATAAAACTAAAATGCAACTAACGAGTCTAGAGCCAAGAGATCAATAAAATAAATCTTATTAGGACACATTCCATTACAAACACTTGTTGAACATCATCAAGTTCACAAGCTGTTAACAAGAGTCCTACACATATCCTTGTGATTTTTCTAGAACATTCGAGTGATACTTAAGTATTCACAATGAAGATGGAAATCCTACTTGAGCCAACATCAAACAAGCTCTCGATAGGTGACTTTACGTGATTCTATATGCAACAAACCTTGTGTGACTAGAAAGAAATGATGGTGCGATTCAATGTGAATCAAATTTGTTCCAGTAAATGAATTGACGGTTTAATCAAAAAGATAGTAACTATCTGATTCACTCTTACTGTGTTGTTTGCTTTGAGACGCTCCAGTAACGAGAATTGCTAGTGCAGCTACGAAACCCTATCAAGAAGATTCATTTGAATTATATCTGATCACAGGCAGTATTTATACTAATTAATGAGAAACGAGGATCCGGAGGTTAATGCAACCGAACTCAAGATGAATGAAAAAGCCAAATTTATCTTTTATTGCTAACTATTTTATTTCAGGATTAGACGATGGTGTTGCAGCCTCATTCCAGCAGAGTCTAATTCATTACCACATGCTCATACTCAAACTACAAAGACATACTATTGGCATCAAGATTCAAGAATCAAGAAAGCTCAAGTATTAAAGACAAAGACTTTCGCAAACTCTTATATACAAGATCTTCCTCTAAGATATCAAGTCTATCAAGGGAGATTGTTAGCAAGCTTTCAAGACGATGCAAAGTATGAGCATGTTGGTCAAGATACAAGATCGCAAGGTGGCAAAGACGATCAAGACAAACAAGGAAAAGATTTAAAGATCTTGGAACAAAAGACAAAGTCGAACGACAATGACAAAGGCTCAAGATCAAAGATCACACAGTATGAAGGAACAAGCCTACAACGAAGACATAGACCAAGATCACAAGAGCTTAACGACAAAAGCAATCTTATTGATCTCATGAAGGAATGTCACAATGAACTCACTTCGAGGGAGATTGTTAGCCTTAAAATATTGATTCAAACAAGAAGTTCGTTCATTAGGTATATTAGGTCTCGGTCATTTATCTCATTTATGTTGTAGTAGGCTAGAAGGGTAAACGGGATCATAAACATAATCTAATATTATACTAGTTCTGGACTAAGGTCCATTGTAATCCCGAGCCTGACCCAAGTAAACATTAAACCCGGCCCATGGCAAAAGCCCATCCGGCCACAAGGGTATAAATACCCCTCTCCAAGTGTGGAGAGGGTGTTGGTTCTTATTTGTAACACACACATTAGAAATCAACCATTCTCTTTTCTTTTCTTACTTTCTCTCTATAAACTTCTCTCTACATTTCTTCATATCTTCCTTCTTATTTTCTTGTTACCATGGTGAAGTGAAAGTGTTCTTGGTTCCTAACAAAAGATGCCATGCGGCTAGTCTCAGCTTTTAATCTCGTAGTCTTGAAACTCAGTCGTACTTCCTTTGGCTGGCCTTTTGATCCCCTCGTTCACAAAGGGGCGCAACTGAAGCTCATCTAACGATGTTATAGTAGTTGTTCACTCCTCTTTCTCTTCCTTTTTTTCTGCTTCTGCTAGGATTTTGTCCTGATAGCGCCGTGCTTGTTCAAGAAAGAGAGAGTCCCTTTTACGGAGAGAAAAACTCCGAGGATAGATAGTCAATGGCCTATGAGGAAGACATATCCTCTGTTTTTGCTCTTCTTTTTTGCCTTTGGGCTTTTTGACTGTCCAACTCAATATCTTAAAATAAAAGTCATCTTTCTTCAAAGGCCGTTGACTCTGCTTCCTTAATTGAATAATCAAAGGTGAATCAATCAGACAGGACAGACGTGTGATAACAACACTTACTTTCGTGCTAGAATTCCCCTTGGCGTCACTCACCTCTCTTTCTCTTGCTTTGCTCCTGTTTACCATAATGGCTGTCTCGTTGTCTACTGGAGCTCAGATCTGACTCAAAGTGGGTTCGTGTGTATGCGCCCTACCTAGAGCTAGCCTTGAAGAAAGTTCAATAAAAATTATTGACTCTTGAAAGTAAGGTGAAGACTTTTTCCTCTAATCCATCCATGAATATACTTTTTTTGCTAAAAAAGCCTCTACTAGGCCGGCTACTCCAATAATGACTTTTTGGGTTCTTTCATAACATAAAGTCATCTAACCAATAGCTTTTAGCTTGCTTCTTGATTGTGGCGATCCCCTTCTTCTGTTCTCGACTCATACCTAAAGCTAAGCCAGACTCAAGGAGGCTTCAAAGCCATATCTTCGTCTTTCATATTGAAAGGAGACCTCTCCTTCTCAAGTTCTCCTATTTTTTGCTTGAATCTGGCCGTCAACTTCTTCAACTGCTGATGCCGCTGACCTATATGGTGTGCTTTTTGTTCTTTTTGCTTCGAGCACCCTTTCCCCTTCTTCGTACTTAAGTTGTTGTCTTTCCTATGGCTTGGACCCTTTCTGTGCCTCTGAGGAAAGATTCTCACTACTCAAGAAATTGAGTAAGTGAAGTTATCCTATCAGCTTAAAAAGGGCTTTCTCAGGTCGACCTTTCTTTAGGTTAAGTGGCGTGTAGCTAATCTTGCTAATATCTCAGATCGAGGGACAACTCTGTCTTCGCTTATGCTCGTGCACTCCTTAAAGCAAACTCATGGCCTAGTTGGTGAATGAGCCTACAAGTGGTAACCGCTCTGTATTCGTCATCTCTTTTTAAGAAGCCGTTGAGCTTGATGGGGCACTTTCAAAATCTCGTGACTCAGTCATCTATCTTCTTTTCACCTGAAAATGTTGGATTGGGGGAAGGCTTTCCTTCTTTATTGACTTCAACTGATATCGGCTGATAGCCCAATCTCTTAGGCTAAACATAATGGGATGACCTTTTGCGGTCGGTCGTCCCATGTGGCAATAAAAGGGACTTGGTCACCCCACTACGCCGACCGAAGCAAGACCTGGTTACCCTCAACCTTTGCAAAGTTAGAGTCTTCTGCACGACCTTACAAATGAAGGAAGATTTTGTATTAAAAAAAATTAACTCTTTCTTTTGTATTTTTATTTTAAAAAAATAAACAATCCCCCATTCACTATAAAATCTCACTTTTTATACCATTTTTAATCACAAATCACATACATTTTATACACTTTCATTATCTTTTTTAAATGGCTTGTTCGATACTACATAGCGACGATGAAATCCAAGCTTTGGTTCAAAAACAAATTGACGAAGATATAGTTCATCAGAAAGCAATTATGGATTTAGCCTTGCAATTTGATAATGCATGCATAACTAAAGAAGATCTTAGAAAAGCATACGAGAAATGTAATCACAT
>BQNB010158779.1:0-14990 GCA_026074375.1 Tanacetum coccineum | reverse complement strand
CTCATTATTCAATCCAATTACAAATTTGGAATATGAACATGAAATCGAGATTAGAGATTTATCTAGATCAAGGAAATATCAATCAAATGAAGATAGATATTTTTCCGTGTCTACATGTTTAACCATCCTCAATTATTACATGAAATCATGAAGTCGATTGCAAGACAACAAGATTAGTCATCGAATTGTAATTCACACTTGCAATGAAGATGTTTCATTGAGTCTAAAGTGTTCAAATATTGTGTTATTATCTATGGTCAAATTATACATGCTAAACTTAACACACTCTAAGTAGGATTGACGACTTATGAATTTCCATCTAGAAACTCATAAGTACACCAACTTGATAAGCAAGTCTTGGATGTCATTTCTAAAATCTCAAACCAAGAACCCTTATAACTTATATAAGCTTCTCCTAATAACCTAATTTAAACACCATCTCCCAAATAGTGGGAAAATGATCCTTGCCCAAATTTGGCACCTCCACAGATCGATAGATCCTTCGTCTTAGATTCATCTTCGGTTTAAGTAAATCTGCCCTATGGCATTAGATTTAAAACATCTTTCTCTTGTGAATCTCTTGCTTAAAAATTCCAACACACATGTAACTAACCTTTAGTAAATCATCATTATCTATACAAAGAAACATTCACAAGATCTATTGAGATAAATAACCTTAATTAGATTTCTTTCATAAAAGACATGTAAAGGTGCATTCTTTGAACACTCTCATTATAGAGCATTACACATTGTCACTCTTAAGCATACTCCTATGTTCTAGATGACTCATTCTCTCTTATACCTACAACAACTTGTTTGCTCTATCATTTAACCTTAGAATTCCATACATTTTAATTAGGATTATGCGAACTGAAATTAAAGCATGTTAGTTGAGTCATGTTAGGCCCTCTATGAAAAGATAATTCGAATTTTATCTTTGCTATACTTCATTAGGCAAATATAGAAATTCTATTTTGTCTAACATGAGAATGACTACGGGAGAATCTATTGCACTAAAAATTCAATTTGACCTAACAGTTGAATTGCTTCCAAGACTGAAGTTAGGTTCGTGGTATAACCCATGAAAATGGTCATGTTTAGCCTAAATTGAGCACCACTAGTGATAGTCTCATATTCATTCTCTATTTTGATTAAATGGCTCTTCCTAAATATGCCTAATGATAGTCTACATCGATAGACTTTGTATGTCATTAGGAGTGCACACTAAGCAAGTAGAAATTAGGTTTCTCCTTAGTCAATCTAGACTACTTGCATTTCACATATGTGCTTTGAAGTTTAAAGATGATAACGTGCTCCCATGTAATGCAATTATATGCTTTTATGTTTATCTTAATGCTCAACGTTTATTTGCTTAGCTATTGAATGCATGTCTGTTATAAAAGCGTTTGCCTTTTTTCTAGAAATTTAGATAAATTATCTCTTAGTTTATCTAAATAACACATGCTCCTAAGTGCTAAATGCTAACATGTTTTACATGATGATTGCATTTAAAATTATCACGTCTTGCATGCGTCATTTTACATGACTTACGTATTAATTGTGAACCTACACTATGTTAGTTTAATGTATGACAATTAATATTTAAATGTCATATAGTCTTACACATTAATCTTGTTGATTATTGTGTTGATGCATGCTTAGATAAACTTGCATGCTTATATCTACATATCTTATACATCTAGGTATATATTTCCTCACACAATGATATTTTTCTTCGCGTCCGTGTCACAAATCTAAAAAGTCAAAAGAGTCATAAAATGGTTTTATATCTCCTAGAGTCTTCACTCACACATTCCTTTAATCATCATCTTGCTTTCTTCCGAATAATCCACTCTTTTGTCAAGAAAAAGTTAGATACTAATCTAACACTCCTCCTAGTAGGTTTGACAACTTAAATATTTCATCCGAAATATTCAAGTATCTTAAACTTGCGATCGCAAATGTAAAAGGTCATATCCGAAAATCCCTATTCAAGCCCTTTAACAATATAAGTTAAATTCTCTCATTTTCTCTTCGATGAAAACATCCTTTTCTCTTTGACGAAAACCTTATTTCTCTTCGACAGAACATTCTTTCTCTTCGACTATACATTCTTTCTCTTCAACGGAAACATTCTTTCTCTTCGACGAAACATTCTTTCTCTTCAACAAAAACATTCTTTCTCTTTGATGAAAACATTTTTTTCTTCGACGAAAACATTATCTCTCTTCGACAAAAATACTCTTTGTCTTTCGATCACACCTCTTCCTTCTCACTCAACCACGCCTCTTCAACCATAAAGATGGCTAATCTCTTTCCTCCACTATTTTTGCTATCACCTTTAAGACAACATTATACCTCGTCGTCTAATTATTCTATGAATATTCGCAATGCTCGAGAAGAGCGACATAACTTTGTGAGTATAGTTTATCATACGCTAACCACCATCCGTCTTGACATTCTCTAGCTCGTTGTCTCTATCTTTGTTTGTTTTCTTCTTTATTTATTTCTTTCTTTCGCGGACGAAACACATTAAAGATACGTCACCATTTCCTTCGGGACAATGTCCAAAAGGAAACATCTCCATCGAAAAGGTTCCGTCTGAAGATAACATCGCTGACATTCTTTCTTTACCCCACATTCCATAAATCATTTTCTTCTTTTCTTCTAGTCTTGATTCTAGTCTGTGTTCCATTCCATGTCATGATAACTTAATTACTTCATCCGAAGTATTTTAAGCACCTTTAACTTGCGAAATGCAAATCAAAATGTCACTCCTTTCCAAAAATTAGTCAATTGCCTTAAACATCCCTTCTGTTGGCGGTCCAACGGCCCCTAGACCTAATCTGGCAGCCCCTAAATATGTCTAGGACCGCCGACAGCAGGCTTGTGATACGTGTCGTTTCTTTTTCAAATCATAAAATGAACATCCTTTATCTCTCTCTTTCTTGCTGACAAGAGCTAACGTCTATCCTCCTATCCCGACACACATAAGCATAGTTGCTTATATTGTCAATAGTCAAGTGAATTTCATCATGAAATGCGTCTCATTCTCAAACACAATCCTTATAATCGTCATACTTTCAAATCCCCTCACATCTTTGTTAGGACGAAGCCAGGTTCAAATATGACCGGGTGCACAAATCTTTTTTAACCATAATATAATAGAGTTAAAAAGTAAATTAAAACAAAGATTTCATTAAAATGATAGGACTATAAACACATTTCGATGGACCGGGTGCATTTATGATACATTTGGGAAAAATTGTTGTTTTCTCAAAATCAGCACTACATCAAAAAAATCCATAGGTGACCCAGGCACTCGCGGGATACCCTGGTCCTCATTTATCATAAGCGTCTTTTCTTACCCTAAATGGCCTTTTCACTTCTAAATGGTTCTTCTCACTTTCAATAGTCCTCTCACTTCTAATAGTCTTCTTACTTCTGATAGTCACTTCTCCTCTAATAGCCTTTTTGCTTCTAATGTTTCCTCTCACTCCTAAATGTTTTTTTTCATTTCTAATAAGTCTTGTCACCTCTAACGTTTCTTCATACTTCTAAACGTTTCTTTTTTCTTCTAATAGTCTTGTTACTATTAAAATTCCTCATATATCTCGTGACAACCTAATTATTTCATCCGAAATATATAAGTAATTTGCGAAATGCAAATGTCACTCCTTCACAAAACTCTCCACATTCTAGAAGGTGAAGAACATAAAGAAGATCTTCAATCTTCAAGTGTTATTGAGTCACCACATTTTTGAGTCTCTCATTATTCTTCCACCATCAAAGAACTACCACCTCACTTCACATACCCACCTTTGTTCCTCAACATTGTCTACCAACAAAACATCAAACAAACTTTTAAATTCCTAATCATCCATCTTTGTCTCGATAGGATCATATGCACATCAATTGTTAGTGCAAATGATATATCAATCATTTCTGACAACCGCTTGTCAACACCTTCTTTCTTTAGTCTTGCTCATCCTTCCCCACCTTTTAGCTCTATGGAATCTTTCTCATTCTCATCTAAGAGCTTATCGTCTCCATTCTGGTCTAATTTTCTTATGTCTCATATAGAGGTCGTTCTGTATTGCTTAGAAGTATGATAATCATGAAGTCACGCTCCCTCAGATACCATTATACTATGATATTTTGGGGGTGTGACAAAAAGGTCTTTCTCATAATATTTGTGTCTCAATAAATAAATGAATCTTATTCTCATTTATTAAAGTTTGGTCGAATCTTAGTCATTAAACATACGTCTCGAGTCTTTTTATTTTAATCATTTAGGTAGTTGATTTTGAAGTAATAGTTTCATGTGTCTGGTTTCTAATTCTTTTTCAAGGTGTCGTATTTTAGAATAATAACACCTAAATGTGCATTTCTAATTCCATCCTAATATTTTGCTGTATATATATGCACTTGTCTACTAACTTTGTTTTGTAACACACATCTATATCTTGATTCCTTGGTGCCCCAAGCAAGGAAGAGCATACATCGAAGGGGAGCACTTACAAGCATCCTACTTATTTATAATGCGTTCATCGAACATCTTAAGTTTTGATGGTAATCTATTTGATCCATGGATCCACTAGAGTTACTATGCAAGAAATGTAACTATCATGGGGTGCAATAAGCAAGGGGGAGCTCAAAGATATGTGAATAAATAGAATAGAATTGGTTAAACCATGACGATAGAAGACTTCACTGGGATGATGCAAGCTCACCTTTATAGGAATATAGGATTGGGGATTGTCAAATACGATGCAGGGTTCATTCATACTCCAAATACTTTACCTCCTCCACTTCAAAATCACCCTCAACCTTAAGGTCCTCTTCTTATACCTTTAACTTATATACTTGAAGTACCGACTTTCTTTTCATGCATTCTTCTCATCTATCAAGACCTCCGCTAAATTATCCAAGAAACACAAAACCACCTCAACCTTATTTCTCAGGTTTTCTTCTCATTCCTCCAACCTATATGCTCCAACCATTATCCACATAATACATTTTTGCTTCGACAAAAGGGGAAGAAGGGAGTGTAAACGAGTAACTTTTAAACTTTACTATGTGTTATAGTTTACATAATTTATCATCATCAAAATGGGGAGATTGTTAGCGCAAATATTACGATATTTAATCTATACGATCTTTTTATGTTTTGGTGATGACAAATATGTAAATTATAATATGTAACGTAAAGTGCGCAAGTTACTCGTAATCACAAATCATCTATGCATACATGCATCTACATCTCTCGACGTCTCTAGTCTACATCAACACCGATATTTGTTTGCACCCGACGTAAATCACGTAAGGTATGTACAAACAACATTAAACTTGTAGGATGATCAAAGAAATAAGTTTTTTTCTTAACATTATATTTTTATAAATGTAACAAAACAATTTCTCAAAAATAATTAGACAAATAGTTTTTAAATTATAAAGAAATATTCTATGTGGTAATTATTTCAAAATTCAAATCTGGCTATTTCTCCCCTAAAACAAGTGTCACTTTCACTAGATAAACATTTTACCACAAGAAGACAAAAACATGAGCATCTGTCAGGGCGGCCCCTGTAAATACGGTGGTCCCCCTGGCGCCCCCTAATATATCTGGGGACCGCCACTTTCAGATAGCTGTTTTTCGACTCCTATAAATAGTGGGTCACTTCCAACTATTTTTACAACCCTTTTGTACGAATTTCTTTCAGTTCTTTCTCTCTCTAGATCTCACTAAATCTCTCTAAATCTTTGATCATTTAACTTGTTTAATCTTTTCTAAATGTGATCCAATCTTCTATCCTTTCCTTCTTCCCTCAAGTGCAAGAGAAGAACTTTCGTCCTTGTCAAGATACGAAGTTATGTAGTCTAGTTAGTCTACTTCTAAAATTTGTTACATATAGATCGAGTCCATGTCTTCCAATCTTTAGTAGTGTGTAGATCCGAATGGTGTATAAATTTGGAAGGGTTGATGGTGTGTCGGTTAGTATTTTAGTCCTTAAAATACAAGTGTGGGTGGTAGATTGGTTCTAGCTAATATTAGGACTCGACATTTAGCTTAGTGTCAGAAAATATTGTAAGCGACGCGGTTTATGTGTTTAGGCCATAAAACACAAGGTTTGTTATGTTGGGCCATAAAACATAACGGGTTTGGTTTTACCCGAAGAAGGACTCGACATCTAGCTTAGTGTCGAAAAATAATGTAAGCATTGGTATAAGGTTTTCTCCGTCGAAAGGGAGCTTGTTGATTGGTGAAGTAACTCTCAAGTTGGATACTCGAGGAGTGGAGTAGGGCGAAGAGGAGCTTCGTGACCGAACCACTATAAATCATCGTGTTGGTTTGCATTTTCTTTTACCTTTCGCTCTACTTATTTTTTTTACATTTACAGCTTTACTTTTATACTTGCATTGTACTTATGATTGTGTGAATGGTTGTGTATATATTATTAGTTAAGGTTGTGTAGTTCTTTATACTAAATATTGTATGTGCGGTTATATTGTTAGAATATATGTTAGCTATTGTTAACCTATTATCGATACTTCTCATATTACGTCAAACTTGAGCGGGTAATTGATACAAAAGATTTAAAGTTTTTAAAGGAAAATGTATTCACCCCCCTCTAAATTCTTTTCATTATACAGTTTTAAAGTGGATGTTATCCAAAATTCTTACACCAAATGATTTAGATGCTTTTAAACTTACAATGTCTTATCTATTAATATTTGGTAGTAACGTTTATCAAGCCTTTGTTTTCTCAGATAAGGCAAAGAATGTGGTTGTGTGAAAGCTACTAACACTCCTCAGCCGTGACGACCAGTGGTGAGATGTCAAAGATACCGTTGTCAAACCTAATGTCATCATAAATTTTGAAGACAACTGTAAGATAAACAAACATCTGAATGATACAACTGTAAAACATCTGTGTGTTGATGGCGAAGGCCATAACTCTTTTTCTACTCTTTGTGCTTTCACTTAACATGCAGTTATGGTGCGCATGATGCTTCTAGAACCTTAGCTCCCCTCAACTTCACGAGAAGGTATGATACTTACCACCAGATTTAGCTTATAAAGCTATTTTATTGCCCTAAATAAGATATTAGTGTTGATAAGATATAAGTAGAAAAGATAGGGCTTATGAGCTATTTCAGTTTTTCAAATAAGACAATACGCTAGAAAGATAAGCTAATCCAAACGCCCCATGAGACTTCAAAGTCAAAATAATGACTGCCACTTTCCCCTTATGAACAGATTATTGCCACCATGGTTCATGACTTATGTCATAATCAGTTTGGCCCTCATAATAACGACTTTTACAATTTAATCTATGAAATTAGAAAGGTAAAATAAACCTTAAGCTATGATATCTAAAAACCTAAAATCTAAAACGATCCATTATTAATGTATTAGTGTTACACATTTTGAGTTTCTCTATCTGGAATTTGTAACAAAAATGTCGGCTTTAAGCAAATGAACTACCAATGACGCTAAAGAAACCCAAAACAGTATTGTAGGAGATTAAGAAACATTTGATTTACTAATGAAAAGTAGTGATTATGTCTCAACTATAGGTAAACTTTGTAAAGTTAATTACACCCTTCAGCTTTCAGTTACTAGGTATTTTATGCAAGATTTCGAGTTGGAAAAAAATGTTGAAAGTGTAATAAAACACATGTAATTATTAAGTATAAAAACAACAAGCTTGACTTCAAATGTGTTCACACCATTGGTAAAAAGTCTCGATATACGGACTATAATTTTAAAATTTGACTCAGTCAGCAGTCATTGCTTTTGTGAAACTTATTTTTATTATAGATGTGCTAAAGTGTTGTCCTTTTCCATTGTAAACTAAGAGTGATGATTTTCTATGCTGTGATGTTTGTAACTGGCTTTGATGATATGTCATGAGAAGAGTTCAACAAATGGACTTATCACAACTTATGTTTCCAGGGGGAACAATGGGGCAAATGCATGTTGTGGAAGTACTTTTAGTGTAGCCGCTGAAGCCAATTGACAAGCAGGAAACCAAATTTGTAACGTTTTGTAACCAAATGATAAGTAGCAGACATTTGTTTAAGATAATATGTATTGATAAGGTAAAATCTCGCTCTCCGCAGTGGAGCGCAAGTTGAAAATCTAGTTATAAGTATTAGCTTGTTGTTGCACATCCATCTTAAGTGTAATATTCATGATGTAAAGTTGATACATATGATAATGGTTTGACCATCAATAAATGAATGTAGGTGGTTACTTACCCTATAAATTGATCAGAAACACTTAAGAAATATTCATATATACATCTCATCTTTTGCTCTATCCTCTCCTTAAATATAAACTATACTCAATAAATTAAATCTCAAAACCATGACAACAAGGCTTCTCTTTGCTTCAGTGCCAAAAACCAGCCCCACAACTAAACAATCACAACATCAAACTCCATTCTCTGCCGTTGCAACATCTCGTCTTTTGCATATCTTGATACTTTAAGCTTCTAAGATTCTAGAAACGATATAAGAAGAAGAAATAAATTTTGGTAATGAAGGCATAAAAGAAGTTGCGACTTCTTTTTTGTTGTCTAATAGGTCAACATGTTTAGGTAAAATGCCAAAGCACTTGTCCAAGACTTTTGATAAGTTCCAATGTGCTCAAAGAAGTAATTAGTATTTCTTTATAAAGGTAATCTTACTTGAGAGAGAATTACATTGAGTGTGTGAAATATTATGAGTTACAATTACAGAAATGAAGAGACTAAGTCTCTATTTATACAGAACAAAAGACTAACTAACATTCAAACTCTATGCTACATGACTTGTACTTTAGCTAATAGAACTTGTACAAAAGACTTTGATGCTTTATGCAGTGAGGAGAAATGTAGTTGTATTGACTTCTTTTGTAGACTGTGTTGACTCTGCTTGTAGGTTGTGTTCCAATATCCCCCTTATAAGTTGGCAGTGTGTATGGAACACACATGCCTAACTTGGAAAGGAATGTATTAAAGAGAGGAGTATGTAGAGCCTTGGTGAGAAAATTAGTTGTTTGAGATGTTGTAGGGACATAAGTAGGAAGAATTTGACCTGCTTTGATTTTGTCTCTCATAAAATGACAATCTATCTCTATATGTTTGGTCCTAGCATGTTGTACAGGATTAGATGCAAGAGCTATGGCTGAGGAGTTGTTACAAAAAACCTTAACTGGACTTGTAATAGGAATATACACATCTTGATGTAGAGAAATGATGTGTTTCAAAAGCTTTAAATTTATAAGACTGAAATTACCGGTTATTAGATGGAAACACACGGGTAAAAGTATAACCCACGTATGTAGTATAATCTTTTTAGGTAAGAACATGTTTTCCATAGGGATTTACGTAGTGTTCGAATAATCAGATGAAAAATGAACTTTTAATAGACTTAAAATAAAATGAACTCATTTCAATAATGAGAAATATGACTACTCGGATAACTTCATAAGCAATGGTGATAGTTACGATCTCAAACTTAGGACTTTAATTTAAAAAAAGGGTTTTCTTGTCAATTTTTTTTACAAATTAACTTATTTAACTTAAGACTTATATTCAGCTAACTCGATCAAATGTGTCACTCAAATAATCCAGTTACTATTATATCAAATCTATTTTGTTTATCAAATAACGTAGGTGGATTTCTCGTCACAAACAATAAAGACCAAAGACAAATCTTTAAAACTATATAGTTCATAACGGGTCTTTCGACCTATACCGGTGTCAGTATATAATCAAAGTTGATAAGATTGGACACGATAGGATTTTAACATAAGCTTAAGATTAACAAGATCGCAATTATACGAAACGCTTATTCATTATATCATTTTCACTGAGTAGTCATGAGATATTTAGTCTCTCATGGCTATGAAGTTCATAACAAAATTAAATAGATAAACAAGAAACATATTATGTTCGGGTAAGAATATGGATTAAACTCTACCCGATACAAGTATAGAATCTTAGTACAACCTTTATTTCTTCTAAATATTATGATGTTCATCTTCGTTCTTCGTGGTTTGATCTTCAATCTTCAAGAAGTTTTGAAGATAGATCTGTTGGTGTGATAGATGAGAGGATTGTGAGATGGATTTGATGAAGAGATGAATGATTTGGCTTGAAATTCGTCCTCTATATATACGCTGAATGAGGGTCGAAGTGCGGCGCACAAAGATATTTGTGCGGCGTACTTTGGTTAAGTCGGTGGGAAAACCATAAATGTTGCTTGGATGTGTGGCACATTCTTGGAAATGTGCGACGTACTTGGTGAGTTAATGTAGACTTCATTTAATAGTATTTAATTCTTTGACTCGATAAGAAGTGCAGCGCACAAAGGATTTGTGCGGTGTACTTATGGTCTTTTTTCAGCTTTGGTCCTTTCTTTTCTTCTATCTTGCTTTTCAATAACTATAAACACTTGAAATTTGTTCTTTTTGAGCTCGAGGCGACTTCAAGTGAACCTACACACAATTCATGCTATTAAGTATCGAAAGTTCATGAGAAATAATAAAATATATATAAATAAGTCGTTATCAAATCCTTCCACACTTAGCTGTTGCTTGCCCTCAAGCAATTAAAGCGAGAAGAACAAGATCATTTATCGTGACATGAAGAAAATTTAGATTTAACAAGTGTTTACTGGTTTAGTTAACTTTTCAGGCATAGACACATAACAGAGCACCTCACAAAGGAATGTGTTTGATTTTTAATTCACTCGAGCCACTCAGATAGGGGTTATAATTGTGAAGACACTCAGATGCGCAGACATAATCTAGACAGCTACCATAGGCTTGTGCAAGACACATAAACATGACCGATGGGGCGTGAGCACCAGACAAAATCTCAAAGGGGTAGAACTTGATACTGATGAGGGTGAAAAGCATATACTGATCTCTTGTGTGCCGAAACTTTAAGCCTTAAACTTTAAACTTTTATTTCTTCTTCTCTCTTTTTTATACCATAACAAACGCTTACTAAGGCTGGTACGGAACTTCTTTCTTTCAACTTGATTTCTTTAGCAGAATAGCACTAAAAGGGAGTGCTGCAGATACAGGAGCTGACGAGATTTATTTCACCTCATAACATATGATTTTGTCTATAAATTAATCTTATTATGGTCTAGTAAATGATGATTAAGCACAAGTTCTAGAGCTACTAAATTCCCGGCTCACTCGAATATAATTTTCAACCAATACCATTGCTCCAGAAAAGGCGACAAATTACAAATACACAACCGTAACAATGGACGAGACACTTGCAATTGCATTCAAACCTTAACTCGAACAAGCTAAAGGCATCAATTATCTTAGGTACCAAAGGTGGATACCTAAAAAAAATTTAAGGTTTTAAATTCTCACAATTTAGTGGACTGGTTTTATGCTAGTTATAGTGTCCATCCGGTTTGATTTGCCTTACTGAGTGCATATTTTATATTTAAAAGAAAAGCATATATATTAATTTTTAAAGATTTTCATAAAATATCAGTTGAAAATAATAATTTTTTTACAGGGAAAACATGGAGAGATATGATTAATTTTTCCTATTTGGCTTTCCTCCATACTTAAGTTGAACATTGCCCTCAATGTGATAACCGATAAACTAGAAAATTAAGGGAAAATGGTACTTCCCGACGCATAGAGAAATGTAGCTGCGAGAGAGCTATTCTTGAGCACACGCCATAATTTTCCAAGCTTAAGCTATATTACATGCATAAGTAAAAAGCACACTAAAAGAAAATATTTTTGGGAGTTTTTTTATAGAAAATAAAAAATAAAAGAGATGAGTGGTGGAGGGACTCCTCCACACTTAAATTAAAGCACGGGTTGCCTCTCAAAAAGTGCTTAATTTATAAGAGAGTCGTTAGCTAGACTCCTGCTTCTGGAGTTTATTCTTTCAGAAAGAAGGGAGTGACTATTTCCCTTTGGTCATTATAGTCTTCTTCTTTATGATATAGCTTCAGTTGGTGGCCGGTAACAATGAATGGTTTTCCATCTTTTCCATATAGTTCAACATATCTGAATGGTATTCAAGGGAATCTCATCACGTTTTGAAATATTTCCTGTCTTTTGACATGCTTCGTAAAGGCGAACTTGAGTATGAGCTTCTTTGATAATGGTTGGCCAGTAAAATCCTGAGTCTAAAACTTTTTTAGCGGTTGTATTTGGTCCATAATGTCCACCAATGGGTCCGTGATGACATTGATCTAAAATGGTTCGGGTTTCTGGTCTAGAGACATAGCGTCTGATTATTTCGTCAGAACATACTTTGAAGAAGTAGGGTTCCTCATAGAAGTAGTGTTTGAGGTCAGAGAAAAGTTTATTCTTTTGCTTGTACGTCATTCCTTTAGGTATGATATCACTTACCAAATAGTTTGCAAAGTTTGCGAACCATGGTTTGTCAATAGTGTCTATTTTCATAAGAGTTTCTCCAAGAAAGTTATCATCGACTTCACTGTCATCACTTGTTTCATCATTGTCAATCCGAGATAAGTGGTCGACGGCAACATTTTCTATACATTTTATGTCTTTAATTTTGATATCAAATTCTTGTAAGAGAAGTATCCAACGAATAAGGCGTGGCTTAGCCTCTTGTTTCTTGAATCGGTGCTTAAGAGCTGAGTGATCAGTGTGCAGAAAAGTAATAACAACTCTGGCATCGTTTGTAGGTAGAGCTTATGCTTTGACCCATTTAGATACATAGTCGACAGCGATTAAGATGTATTCGAATTTGTATGATTTTAGAAAAGGGTCCCATGAAATGATACCCCAAATGTCAAAAATTTCGCATACTTGAATGCTGTTCAAGGGCATCTCATCACGTTTTGAAATATTTCCTGTCTTTTGACATGCTTCGTAAAGGTGAACTTGAGTATGAGCTTCTTTGATGATGGTTGTCCAGTAAAAGCCCGAGTCTAAGACTTTTTTTAGCGATTGTATTTGGTCCATAATGTCCATCAATAGGTCTGTGCTGACATTGATCTAAAATGGTTTGGGTTTTTGGTCCCGAGACACAGCGTCTGATCATACCGTCAGAACATACTTTGAAGAGGTAGGGTTCCTTCTAGAAGTAGTGTTTGAGGTCAGAGAAAAATTTGTTCTTTTGCTGGTACGTCATTCTTTTAGGTATGATATTACTTACAAAATAGTTTGCAAAGTCTGCGAACCATGGTTCGTCTCTAGTGTCTATTCCATGAGAGTTTCTCCCGGAAAGTTATCATTGACTTCATTATCATCACTTGTTTCATCATTTTCAATCCGAGATAAATGGTCGACGGCAATATTTTCTGTACCTTTTCTGTCTTTAGTTTCTATATCAAATTCATATAAGAGCAGTACCCAACGAATAAGGCATGGTTTAGCATCTTGTTTCTTGAATAGGTGCCTAAGAGATGAGTGATCACTGTGCACGATCGTCTTTGATAATACCATATAGGATCAAAATTTGTCAAATGCAAAGACTACAACCATAAGTTCTTTTTCAATGATTGTATAGTTCTGTTGAGCTACATTGAGAGTTTTGCTTGCAAAGTAGATTGAGTGAAAGTTTTTACCATCTTTTTGACCTAAGATTTCTCTAACTGCGAAATTACTTGCATCACACATGAGTTCGAACGAAAGATTCTAGTTTGGGCTTATGATCACATGAGCACATGTGAGCTTTTCTTTTAACAATTTGAACACATTGTGACATTCATCATCGAATTCGAATGGAGTATCTTTTTCAAGCAACTTGGTGAGAGGACGGACAATTTTTGAGATATCTTTAATGAATCTTCGGTAGAAACCAGCGTGTCCTAGAAAACTTCTAATACCTTTGATATTAGTGGGGGGTGGAAGTTTGGAGATTATGTTGATTTTTGCTTTGTCGACTTCGAGGCCTGCTTCAGACACCTTGTGTCCAAGCATAATTCCTTCTTTAACCATGAAGTGACATTTTTCCCAATTAAGGACAAGATGTGCATCTTTGCAATGTTGAAGCATTTTATCAAGATTTTTTAGTCATTTATCAAAAGAGTTTCCAAAGATGGAGAAATCGTCCATGAATACTTTGACGGATTCTTTGATTATGTCATGAAATATAGCCAACATGTACCTTTGGAAAGTAGCTGGAGCAATACATAAACCAAAAATAATTTTTCTATAAGCGTATGTACCAAAAGGACATGTGAAGGTTGTTTTTTCTTGTTCCATAGGATCGATTGATATTTGAAAATATCCAGAAAAACCATCAAGGAAATAGAAGTATTTATTTCCTGCGAGTCTTTCTAACATTTAATCCATGAATGGAAAATGGAAATGGTCCTTCGCAGTTGCTTCATTGAGTTTATGATAATCGATGCATACTCGTCAACCTGTAACAGTTCTTGTTGGAACAAGTTCATCTTTTTTGTTGGTAACAACTATAATACCACCTTTCTTGGGTATACAATGAATGGGGTTTACCCAAGGGCTATCGGAGATTGGATAAATTATACCTGTATCGAGAAGTTTTATAATTTCTTTCTTCACAACTTCTTGAATGTTTGGATTCAATCTTCTTTGTTTTGAACAACTGGTTTTTTGTCATCTAAGTGTTAAATTTTATGTTTACAGAAGGATGGACAGATTCCAAGAATGTCTATTATTTTCCAGGCAAAGGCTTGCTTATGTCTTTTAAAGACAGAAACTAACTTGTTTTTGTTTTGTTTAGAGAGCTGATATGATATAATCACCAGAAGAAAAGAAGGTTCTTCCAAGAATGCATATTCCAAGTTATCAGGAAGAGGTTTGAGTTCAAGATCCGTAGGAGGTTCTTCAAGAGATGTTTTGATCTTATAATTGGTGTCAAAGGTGATTTTTTCGAATGGTGGTTCTTCGGTGTCGGATTCAGATTCGGATTCAGAGTTTTCATCGGTGGTCATTGCCATGAATTCATCAAATTCAGCAAAGAGTTTTTCTTCGAGGATGGTTCCTTTGATGGAAT
>BQNB010158778.1:0-14990 GCA_026074375.1 Tanacetum coccineum | reverse complement strand
TGATTTATTGACCAAAGCCTTTGATGGACCAAGATTCAATTATTTGGTGGTCCACATTGGGATGCTCAATCCCTAAGTGGTAGGCTTGAGGGGAGGATTTGAGTCCAAGGGGAGGATTGTTGTTGTAAAATTTTCTAAATAGTTAGTTTTTCGTTTGTTTTACCACTTAGTTTTTATTGTTACAAAATTTTTCTTCTGGTAGTTTTCCTTCTGGTAGTCAATTTTTCCTTTTCATTGTATATGTTTTGTGTGTTTTGGTCTAACCTTTTGCAGATGCATCATTCATGAGGGTGGTTTAGCACTTTTCAAGTGTTATTCATGGACAGTGTGGCCTTCTTTTGATGATAGAGAATTTTTTTTTTTTTGTACAACCTGTTTTATGTGATCAAATTTGGGAACATGGTTTTCTGGCACAATTTTTCAAGGACATATTTTTGGTGCAACACCCTATGGTTCTCAATTGCCAGGCCTTTAAGGCTAGAATTAATTGAATTTTGGTTCTCAATTACCAGGCCTATCAGGCTAGAATTAATTGAGATATGGTTTCAATTCCCAGGTCTTTTGACCAGAATGAATTGATATAGCTTTAATGGTTTGCTTCAAATCATAGGGTCACTCAACTGACTGATGTTTCAAGTACCAATAAGTTGAGATGGTTTGCAATCCACCATGGGAGTAACCCTTTCTGGGTCCCAAGGATTGTCTAGCCCACAAGCAAACGGCTATGTGGTAAAGGCTTATAAAATCCGTTTATGGCTGTGATGATTTGCCAAAAATCATTAGGGTATTCCAATTCACCAATGATTCATGTTCTAAGAATTGGACTGGTTATTAATTCACCAGGGTGATGTCATGATTCCACCAAAGAGTTAGCTAGCCCAAGAGTTAATGGCTACTTGGTAAAGGCTACATCAAATCCATTAATTTTCTATGATTCACCTCTCCCCGGAGTTAACACACCATGGGATGTGATGAGAATAGTATGTAACCCTGAATTGATGGTTTTCATGTTGCTGATTCAGAGTTTATGAAGGTTGCTGCTTTTGGTGTTCATGCTGTCAATTTCCTTATGTTGCTGCAAAGACTTTCACCTGCTATAATCAGATTTCTGATTCAAGAAGTATGGAGTTGGTTTCAAGATGTTGCTGTTCAATCCTCTGGAGTTTTCAAAGAAAGATCTATCTAGAAACTTGAAGTTAACTGTGTCAAATTCAAGTTTAGGGGAGGATTGTTAGGAATATTGTAATAGATAGTTACTACTAGTAGGTATGTAGTTCCTACTGGTAGAGTAAAAGTTCCTGCTGGTAGGTATGTAGTTCCTACTGGTAAGGATAATGTTATAGTTAGTGCTGGCAGATCAAAAGTTATTCCTGCTGGTAGAACAATATTAGTCCTGGTAGTATTATGCTTACTCCGAGTTGATAGTATAGTTAGTTAGTGATAAGGATATGCATGAGATATCCTAGGAAGTGATAATACTTATCTCTTTAAGCGAGTCTTAGGTAAGAGGTTGTTAGGGTTTCATGAGTATATAAGAAACCTACGATCATAGATGAAGAGACGGTCGAAAAATACTTTTATTGTTAATAGAAAAGATCCATAGAGGATCATTGTTTGAGTAATTCTTCTTTAACTCTGTTGTTTATATTCCACGTAAACAATAGTTTAATTTGTTAGAGTCTCTCTTAGAGTTGCTTGTGATTACATAAGTACTCTACAACCGTAATAGGCATGAAGATCTATCTAGGGCTTGGCCTACAAAGGCTTAAAGGGCTTTTTCTTTTTGGCTTTTCAGACTTAATAAGCAACTTAAGAAGAAAAATAAGCAATACTTAGACTCAACTAGACCTAATAATCAAATGTAGATTGTAATAAACAAAAATGAATGAAAATTAAGCTTAGAAAAGCTTAATAAGCTACTGTCACAAAAATAGTTACAAAACAGACAGACGGGTACCTTTGGGCTTATGAATAAGCTCAAGGATGGACTCTAATGAATCTATAAGCTAAAGAAAGGAAAAGAGGACATAAAAAGCTATAAGAAAAAGCAATCTATAATTATTTTGAACAACTAATAAGCTAAAAAAACAATTTGAAAACAGCAGTATTAACTTAAAAGTTAATATTGTTTGATCAAGTTAATACTGTTTAGCTAATTAACTACAAATAAGCAATTGGAAATGAGAAATAAGCAAAGATACACACTTAAGAAAACCTAATAAGCACTTAAGTACAAGAATCAGCAATCAAATCACAAAATAAGCACAAATAAGCACTCTCAGCACCAGGGGAGCTTTTGAGCCAAACAGCCCAAAAGGGCACTTTTGGGCTTATTTATAAGCCTAAAAATGGAGTCTTGAGGGAAAAGGCTTATATAACCTTGGACATTGGCCTATGGACTTCTAGGATCAGCAAACTCAAAGGATTTTGGATCATAAATAAGCCTAGAAAAAGGGCTTATGAAAAAGCTTTAATACTAAATACTTAGTTTTTAGGTTTCTTTAAAAGATAACATACAAACTGCAGACCTAACTAAAGCTATCTTAATAATCTTTGACTTCAAAACAAGCTCTAACAGATTGAGCTTGGTACCCTAAGAGCTTATGCAAGAGTTTTCAGAACCTGAGAACAATCATAGCTTATCTAATTTTTAGCTTAAAAAGTGACAGTTTATGACATGGCTTATCTTGACAGATTTTGTTAAACCAAAAACTACAAATGCAGTAAGAATACACTACACTCTAATGCATTATAACATTCAAAATGGACATGAAAACATGGACTATTATCAATATTAAGCAGTCTAACAAAATAAACAAATTTAGCAGTCAAGAGTTTGACAGACTTAAACCATAACTATTTTAAACTTAGCTTTTAAGATTTAAACTATAAAAATTAATTAAAGCTAATGATTAGACCCTAATTAAGCTAATAGACACAGGCTTTGTGACCCCAACCCAATGCTTAAACCAAATTGACCCGTTTTAGGCTTATGCCAAACACCCCTTTAACTTTTAAAATGGCTTTTGCAAGCTGATTTAAAGAGATTAAGGGTGAGGTTTTTAAAAACCACTGATTATATCAACATATTAAGCATCCATGAACAACTTTCAACAGAGATTAAGCACTCAATTAAGCTTATTAAGAAAATGACAGATTTAGCTAAAAATTGACAGTTTTTAAGAGAAACTTAAACAAATGATTTATAAACTACAAGATTAGAACTTTAAGCATTAAACAACATCAATAAGCATGAATAAGCAGATTCAAACAGGTAATAAGCACTAATAAGCAGAAAATAAGCAAATGCAAGTAAATAAGCTAAAATGGAGAAAAATGAACTCACAAGGCCCTTTGCTCTAAACAAGGGCAAATAAGCTCTTGAGAGCTTTGTCTACAAGCTCCAGCTTATCAAAGATAAGCTGGTATTATCCATAAGCCCATCCTTTTCTGGCTTATCTTCCAAAAGTAAGTTTTGGTATTTGAGGTGAGTATTTTTTAGGTTTTTCTAACTACAAACTTAACTCCTTTTATAACTTACTGCAAGTAGGTTAATATTAAACCCTTATAAAAGCTTTTGAACAAAATTTCATAACAATTTAACAATTTACGACTTGAAATTATTAATTGGGATTTTGACTTGAAAACTTAATACTTCATTAATTGCTTAAGAAAACAGATACAATGCTTAAATTAAAGACAGAATTTATAAAAAAACTTAAAAGATTACAAATTAAAAACCTAGATGCCTTTCATGGCTTACAAGATGGCCTATTTATACATAAACTTTCTAGGTCTTCCTTTGGTCTCTTCACTTCTTTCTTGGTGTGTTTCTTTGCTGAGACAAAATGAAGCTGTGCTTCTTGTGTGAGAGGCTTGAATCTTTAATCTTAGCCATTGATATCAACTTGTGCTTTCTTGGTTTCATTCCCGACGTTGGATTAATCTTGTAAAAAATGGGATTTCCAACATGGCAAGGCAACATGTGACAAAGAATTTAGTGGGGAGGGGAAAAGGTTATTACCCAATGGGTAATTTTAGGGTTGTAGGGTAAAGATGGGGAAGAAAGCCCGTGAGCTGTTCTTGGGTTTATTTTGGCGGGAAAAGTAGTTTTATAAAGGTGGGGGATAATAGGGGTGAAGTTTGGTGCTTTGGCAATATTGGCCCCTCAACCATATAAGTACCTTTGCAACATTAGTCCTTGTGGTGTATAAGTATTGGCAGAATTAGTCCCTGGGGGTTATATGGTTAATTGCAAATGTGGTCCTTGAATGATACAAGTTTAGGGGGTTGGCAGTTTTGCCCCCTAAACTTGTATTTGGGCTTATCTTGGGCCGGATGGATTAATAAAAGGTTTTGGGCTTTTGGGCCCATTTAGTCTTCAATATAACTCTTAATGGGCTGCCCCGGCCCATTAGATGGGTTAGGGAGGCCCATTAAGAATTTTCTTTGGTTTTGGCTTCGGGTTTGACCGTTGACTTTGACTTTGTCAGGGTTGACTTCTCTGTTGACTTTTTGACTTTGACTGTTTCTTCACGCTCTTTTCATTCTCGTGCTCGGTTTTGTCCTTTTTAGCTTTGTTTTTGTTCGTTTCTTAAATATCCGTTTCCTGCATAATACAAATGTAAAACATACAAATACAATATATTTTTGGTACGTTTTTAGTCATTTAAGTCTGTTTTTAATGGAAAATGGTATGTGTAATTAAGCACATACCAAAATCTCCCATACTAACATATTGTCATGTCCTCACGCAATGTTATGAAGTAAACACTTAAGAAAACAAAGAATCTCAATCCCCCTCGACTAATAACCTTGAAAAGTAGCTAAGTGTTCGCCAAGGAGAACTAAGGAATCAATAGCTTCGGCAAGTCCCGTTTTTACCATTTTATTATATTTACACTAACTACCCCTAATATTTTTTTATTTTTCCTTTTTCTTTTCTCAACTAACATGATTGACTTCCTTTATTTTATCAATACTGGGATCATAGAATGAGAAGCGCCCATAGAATAATCTATGGATGTCCTGACGGATAAATTCATCTCAGGATAGGGGATAATACTTACAGAAAAATCTCCCTACTACCTCACTCCAGGTGGTGATTTTGTTACTCCCTTCAATTATCCACCACGTTTGTGCAACACCAGTAAGTGAGAAGGGAAAAACATATACGTGTAGTCGATTGGTGTCTATATTGGGAGTTTTAATTAAATTGCTTATTTCAAGAACTTTAGCAATGTGGTCGACCACGTCTTCTTCTTCCGTTCCACTGTAAGCATTATTTCGTAATTCCTTTAAGTGCTCCTTGCTAAGTTCAATTTTCACATTATTGTCTATCTCTGGTTTAGCAAGACTTGATTTCGCTTGAGATTTTTCCATACATTCCCTCAATATTAGCTCTGTCATAACTCCTGTTATTTCCCCTTCAATCTATATACTGTGATTAACATGATCTGTAATAAAGGCAAAAATATCAGTAGGATTTGCTCAGAAGAAAGAAAATATAGAAAATCAAGCACGAAAATCGAATACGAAGAATATGTATCTGCTGTTATATCAGTTGATCGATACGCCACTCCCCGGCAGCGGCGCTAAAAACTTGATGTATTGCGTCGTGTAGGTTGTTATTTTAGTTATTCATATTTTAATTTTTATATTTTGCCGAACTTATTAACTAAAACAAACACTTTAAACGGCAGTGTTACACGATCAGATTGTTGCTTTTGTGGTAGTGGGGTTGTCGATTCACTAAGAGCGAGAGAGTAATCTTTAGTTCTATACAATATTTTGGATTACTAAACTAAGTTAATTTAAACTATGTTAATTCTAATCTATGTTAAACCTATGTTAAATCTATGTTAATCCTAATTCTAACGGATAAAAATGGGGGTTTTCAGCCTGAGAGACTGGCACAGGTTTTGTGGTGACTAAAATCAATTTAAAACACAATAACACACGTAAGCAGATAATCAAAAGATAGAAGAGAGGTGTAGCCAAATATAAGAAAACTATACCAAACAAGATTAATCCAATTAAACTTTGGTTTTGTTTATTTAGTGTAATGAGTGCTTATCTCGAGGCGAGGCTATCATTCCTTTGATTTAGGTGGTAATTATTTCCTAAAACCATGAACACAGTAGAATTCTGCACATTTAATCCTATTTCGAGATTAGAATCTATCTTGGATTTTAAATTATGCTTGTGATATTATTAAACCCCTTGCTCATGGGGATTTCCCACTTATGCTTACGGCTCTTTTTATCATATAGTTAGTCCCTGTTGAGTCTCTTACCAAATGGATATTAGTATGTTATTTATTGATCCTAGTTCACCTGGTAGTCCAACTTGTTCACATAAACCAATGGTAAAGATAGGTAAATATTTGTGATCCTATTATTCTAGATATATAAAGTACGGATATGGAGAGCCATCCCAGTATCTAGCTAGTGAGATATTTTGCATTCCTAGATCCAGTTGACTGATGGGTCGCATACTTAAGCACATAAACACGTATGAATTGATAAACAAAATCAACAATCAATGATAAATTAAGCAATCGATATAAACAAACCAAACATTTAAATCTTCATAATCATGGCTAACACCCAAGGGTATTAGCGCTCAACCATTGTAATTAATACAAGAATAATCAATCAACCAAGGTAAACTAACCGAGTTAAACGAATGATACCGAAAATCGAATGATTATAAGAGTATAGGGATTACAAGGTGTTTTCTATGGAATTAGTAGCTTTTCTTGACCTCTTATGCTCTTCTTGTCTTTTGAAAATCGACTTTTGTGGTTAGGGTATCGAAAATATGACCAGGCACACCTAAAACTTGTTTTTAGGTTTTCTATTTATAGTGTCTAAAATTTGATCGATACGCTGTATTGGTTGAGATCAATACGACGTATTAGGAGTTTCTTGGAGTAGGGACTACATTCAATATCTTCTTGAATATTTTATTACTATATCTTGGATATGGCGTATAAAAGTCTTCTGGATACGGCGTATAGGTCTTCGTGGTTTCTTGTGAAGTGTAGGCACATATACGTCATATCTTCCTTGATGGATACGACATATTGGATGTCAAAACAATATTCTTTAGATTTCTTCGTTTAAGCTCCAAAATGCGTGCCTTTTTGCTAATCTTCACAAAGTACTCTATAATTACTGCAATTCTCAAATATAAACGATTAAGTATCAATTCTTGCAATAATTATACATAATGGGTAATTTACTTTGGATAAATGATGCTATAAAAGTGACGTTATTTGATGTTATCAGATACCATAAACCTAAGTGTGTTGTTCTCTAAATATATCTAAAGATACTTTTTACCGCTTCAAGGTGTGATGATTTAGGATTTTCTTGAAAACGGGCGCATAGACAAACACTAAACATGATGTCGGCCGACTAGCCGTTAGGTAGAGAAGGCTACCAATCATGTAATGATATTTTATGTCATCAACGGATTCCCCGTCTTCGTCCCGAGTGAGTTTGGTTTTGGATGGCATGGGAGTTTTGATGGATTTGGAATCTTCTAGACCAAATTTCTTAAGCATTTCTTTAATGTATTTAGATTGGTTGAAAAAGATGCCATCTTCTAGTTGTTTGATTTGTAAACCAAGGAAGAAATTTAATTCACCCATCATGCACATCTCGAACTCGTCGTGCATGATTTTAGAAAAATCATTGCAAAGGTCTTGACAAGTTGATCCAAAGATGATGTCATCCACGTAAATTTAGACAATGATGGTATGTGAGTCTCTTTTCTTGGTAAATAGAGTGTTATCTACCAAGCCCATGGTGTAATTATGGTCAAGGAGGAAGGCCTTGAGTCTATCGTACCAAGCTTTGAGTGCTTGGTTAAGACCATAAAGAGCCTTTTTGAGTTTAATTACATTGGTCTTCGGATTTTCGAAACTCGGACAAAGATGGGGATGTTGGGGAGACATCAGTCTTTTCGGTTATAAACCGTTTAAAGAAGCACTTTTGAAATCCATTTGAAAAAGTTTGAAGTCGTGTGCACAAGCATACACAAGGAGGATTCTTATAGATTCTAATCTTGCTATGAGAGCATAGTGTTTAATTAAAATCTATTCCTTCTTGTTGGTTGTATCCTTGTGCGACAAGGCTTGCCTTGTTTCTAGACACTACACCATTTTTGTCTAATTTATTTTTAAAGACTCATTTAGTACCAATTATAGTTTGATTATTAAGAGGTGGAACAAGATTCCAAACATCGTTTATTACAAATTGTTTTAGTTCTTCTTGCATATCCATAGTCTAACTTTCGTCTTTAATGGCTTCTTTAATGTTTAGGTTCTACGGAAGACACATAATAAAAGAAGTTGCTTTGGTTTTGGACTTGAGATCTTAGAGTCCTCTTGTTTAGATTTCCTATGACCGTTTCTATGAGATGATATTTAGATTCCTTGATATTGATAATTTCTTTCTTTAATGGTTCATTTTCCTTTTCTTCTATATCTTCTATTTGATTTTCTATGATTTGGCTTTTGATTATATCATCATCTACTAAAGGTGATGATTTAGGAAGGAGACTTTTGTCAAATCTCACATTTAAGGATTCTTCGACCCTCATAGTTTCTTTATTTAGAATAATATAGGCTTTACTATTTGGTGAATAACCAAGAAAGACACCTTCGGTAGACTTAGGGTCGAATTTAGTAAGGTAATATTTAGTATTAAGAATAAAGCATTTACTACCGAACACTTTGAAATATTTTAATGAAGGCTTCTTACGTTTGAAAAGTTCATAATGGGTTTTTTCGAGGAAAGGCCTAATTAAAATACTATTTAAGATATAGGTGAAGGTGTCGACGGCATTACACCAAAAATTTTGAGGGAAAGATTGTTCATTAAGCATGGTCTGACTCATTTCTTGTAAAGTCCGGTTTTTACGTTCAACTACCCCATTTGATTTGGAGTACGTGGAGCCAAAAAGTTGTGGGTGATACCGTTAGCATCACAAAAAGCTCCAAATTGTACTTCATTATCAAATTCCCGACCATGATCCGTATGAATTGAAATAATCGGGCAACCCTTTTGGACTTGAATTTTCTTACTCAAAATTTCAAAATGGTCAAACGCTTCATTTTTATGTTTGAAAAATCTAGTCCAAGTGTAGCTTGAGTAATCATCGACAATGACCAAAGTGTAGAAGTTAGCTCCATAACTTTGAATGGCCGATGGACCAAACAAGTCCATATGTAAAAGTTCTAGACACTTTGTATGTAAAACCATGTTTTTAGCCTTATGGCTTGAGTGTACTTGCTTTCCTATGTTACAAGCATCACAAAAATAATTTTCAAATTTTAGCTTTGGTAGATTTCTAACAAGCTCTTTAGATGATAGCGATTGAATAAGTCGCATATTGGCGTGAATCTTCGATGCCATAAGGTCGAAGTATCATCTATTGAGTTAGACAAAAACTATCTTTAGGTGAATTCACCATTTTCATTATATAAAGACCATTTTTCCAAATCCCTCTTCCTATGGTAATGCCGTCTTTAAGAATTTCACTACCGGTTTCACTAAAGAGTACCTTGCACTTTTTATCACATTTTGACCTATGCTAAGTAAGTTAAAGCTAAGATTTTCTACATGGCTAACATCATGAATAGTTAGAGAGTTGTGAGTAATCATACCTTTTCCGATGATCTTGCTTTTAGTGTTACTACCAAACACTACGTTACCTCCATTAACAGCTTCATAGGTTAAGAAGAGATCTTTGTTGCTCGTCATATATCTTGAGTATCCACTATCTTTGATCCATTTGTACGGTTCTTATTTGAATTTTAGGCGTACCTAAAATCACAAAAGAACTAAAGCATTTGGTCCCCAATATCTCATAGGCCCGTTAGCATTATACATGTCGTTTGGTTGTTTCATATATGGATATGGTGGACAAGATCCCCAAGGACTAAAGTTAGGTGGTTGAAATTGATATCCTTATTGTGTTGAGTAGTTCTGACCAACTTGATGATAGTCACTCTTTGGGTATAAGGTGTTAGGTCTCCTATGGGGCGTTTTAGGTCGTGTTTAGATTTTACTTCTTCCTAGTCCTTGACCAAGTTTCAAGGCCGGTGTTTGTTTCACATTTTCTACAATACCATTAGGTAAAGATTTCTTAGTTATTTGTACCGAACTAGTTCTTTTTATTACGTTTGAATCCAAATTTTCACAAAGCTCTGTAGAGGGCTGGTTCCCTACATCTGAACTTGGCGGTTCTCTTGCAGAGGGAACCGGCTTGGCCGGTTCTACAGTGGACAGATTACCACTTTCTTGAACCAATTTTCCTGGTTTAGCTTCGCTAGTCGAAGCTCTATCTTCTGTGAATCCAAACACCTTTTTATCTTTTTTAGGTCTTTGCTTTTCAATCATTTCTTGCAAGAAATAACTACTATTTTCGAACTTAGCTAGTTTTAAAGAAAGTGACTCAATCTTGGAACGCAGTTTGACATAAGATTCACATTCTATGTTAATTTCCTTACTTTTCTCTAGGCGTTCTAACCTTTTCTTAAATCACAAACCTCATTGTCTAGGATTTCATTTTTAGTCTTTAGGAGTTTGTTTTTATTGATTATCCTAAGGCTAATCTTGCATAACTTGTTGTACTCAGTTTGTAATAACTCACTATCTAAGGATGAGCTACTATAGTAAAGAGTATCGAAAAGTACCTCATTGTTGCCAAGCACCATGAGACAAATTTTGTCCTTCATGGAGTCGTACTCTTCTTCACTATCACTCTAACAACCTCCTACAAACGCCTTTTGGTCGTTAAGGAGTGTTTGGGACAATCACTATGAAGTGATTCGGATCACCACACTTGAAGCATCTTCGCTCCTCCTTTCCCTTCTTCTCTTCTTTTGCTCTCTGAAGGTTTTTCTTGTCATCATGGGGTTGTTGGACAAACTTTTCTCCTCTTCTAAAGAATTTCTTGAAATCCCTTATGGCCATTGCATATTCCTCATCACTACCAAAACAAGAGACTTCCTCGTCACTTGATACTTTCTTTGCTTTTAGTGCTAGAGAATTGTACTTTTCCTTCTTGTTTTTAGAAGCCTCTGGGTACTTCTCAAGCACTACCTCATAGACCTTTAAGTTATAGATGAGTTCATCTAGAGGTAATGTTGATAAGTCCTTGGGTTCTTCTATCACCGTTACCTTCGGACGCCACTTAGTAGGAAGAGCCCTTAAGAATTTCCTAACATGATTACGACTTGCAAAAGATCGTCAAGTGATTTTAAAGATGTAATAATGGTATGCGCAATCAAAGGTTTCATCATCGGAAATAAAAAATTCTTTATATTTTTGAACAAACAAATCTATTTTATTATCCTTTACTTATTCGTTACCCTGATGAGTAATTATAAGAGACTTCCAAACATCTTTGGCGGTTTTACACATGAATATTCTTTCATATTCCTTTTTAGGTAAAGCATTGTATAAAACCATTTTAGCCTCATCATTTTTAGAAATTATTTTCTTATTTTTCTCTTCAAATTTTTCATAAGGAATGACTTATTCCTTACCAGTATCCTTATTTTTAATGGTAGGTTTGTGATCACCATAAACAATACCATACCAAATATCAATATCTTTAGACTTCACATAGGTTTCAAACCTATTTTTCCAATATATAAAACAATTAGCCTTGATGACATCAAATAACGTCACTTTTATAGCATCATTTATCCCATGAAAATAACTTATTTTATATAATTATTGCAAAGAATTGTTACTTAATCGTTTGTATTTGAGAATTGCAGTAATTATAGAGTACTTGGTGAAGATTAGCAAAAAGGCACGCATTCTAGAGCTTAAACAAAGACATTTAAAGATTATTGTTCTAACAACCAATACGCCGTATCCATCAAGGAAGATATAGCGTATCTGTGCCTGCACTTTACAAAAGACCACGCAGGAAACAAGATCAATACACCGTATCCAGGGAAGACAAATACGCCGTATTCAAGCTATGGAAATAAAATATTTTGGAAGATATCGAACGTTGTCCCTACTCCAAGAAACCCCCAATACGCCGTATCGAAGACTTTCGATACGCCGTATTGACCTTTTTCCAGACCTTATAAATAGAAAACTCAAAAACGAGTTTTAAGTGTGATAAATCATATTTTTGATACCTAAACCATAAAAGTTGATTTTTAGAGGAGAAAAAAGCAGAAGAGGTCTTGCAACGTAATTAATTCCATAAGAAACAACTTGTAATCTCCTATACTCTTGTAATCGTTCAGTTTGGTATCATTCGTTAACTCGGTTAGTTTATCTTGGCTAAATTATTACTCTTGTATTGATTATGACGTTTGAAGGCTAATACCTTCGGGTATTAGCCATTATTATGTGGATCTGAATGTTTAGTTTGTTTATCTCGATTGCTTAATTATTGTTGATTGCTTGTTTATGTTTATCAATTTATACTTATTTATGTGCTTTTGTATGCGACCTATCATTCAACTGGATCTAGTGATACGAACCAAGTAATTAGATGCCAGGATGGCTCTCCATATAGTTATCTAGACCAATAGGATCACAAATAACGACCTATCTTTGCCCCTAGATTGTAAGCTTAGTTGGACCAGCAAGTGACCTAGGAATCAACGAGTACGTTCTTAATTAATTGGTAAAGACTTGGTTAGTGGACTACTAGTGTATGAATTGCCATTAAGCAGTAAGTGGGTAAAGTCATTATGAGCTAGGGTTTAACAAGATCACCATTGCTTTAATCCCTAAGATATATTATAATCAGCAAATAAGGATGCTTTATGCGGATGCGTTTAATTGCGACAAAATTCTACGTGTTTAGGTTTAAGGAAGAAGTACTGCCTTAATCTTTAGAATGATATGCCGCCTCGAGATAAGTAATCATTGCACTAAATAAACAAACCAACGTTCTGATTGGATTAATAATGGTTAATACAGTTTTCTTATATTTGGCTAGACCGCCCTTTTATCTTCTGTCAATTTGTGGCGGCATGTTTGTTTGTTTTTTTTTGTGTGTATTGATTAGGTTAAGTTATTAATTGATTTTAGTCTAAAAAAAACCAGGACAGTCTGATCAGGCAGATTTTGAACATATACCGTGAAGGGAGATGTAAATTAATTTTAATAGGTTAGTCTTGATTGAGATTTAAAAAGTATGGTGTTAGATTTAAATAATTTGATTAAATTGATAAGGGGAGAACTACTTTAGTGGATCTGTATTGTTATAATGTTGGGGATTGGGTTGGTAGTGGGATTGAGGTAGTGGTGGAGGATTGACTTTTAGTGGATAAGAATTGATTTATATGGATGGTGGTAAGATTTTGTTTGGGTGGTTTGTTGAATATTATGGGGATGGGGAAATGTACGTTTATAACCGAAAAAGCTAAAACAGCACCGCAAAAAACATTGTTCGACATTAACAACCGACACAACAAAACAATTAAATTTGTTTTTAATTATCAGTATTTATTTAATAAAAAATAGAAATAATTAGTACATCATTTTAATTAAAAGCTTGTTGAAACCAATACTCGATTAAAACCAATTTTATTTCGACAAGACAACCTTCCACAAAATAATAACAAATATTTTATAAATATTATAAAATAGTTATAGAAATATTTATCAAACAAGACTCATTTTTATCGGGAAAATGATATTGAAAAAACAATGGCGCTAATTCGAATTTGAATCCTCTTATAAGTCATTCCAAACAAGGCCAACTGATATTTTATAAAAACCTATATTAAATTTTACCAAATAACCCTAAAACTATTAGACATGCAACATTAAATTTTAGTATAAATATAAATGATTTATATTTATTTTCATTATATTCCAAAATAAAAACACACTATCTTATACAAACTCTCTCTCTCCTCCCATGTCCCAATTCGCCGCACCATCTCCGGCCGCCGGTGATAAACTTTCCTCGAGTTATCTCGACCAACACCAAAAATCCTCCCCATCAACGGATCTCTCCGATCCCTACACCCACTCTCCTCCACGCGCCTTTCCCCCCCCTCCGCCTGTCTCAGCCGCCGCTGCCACCCTCATCATAACATCATCATCATCATCTCCACACCACCATAACAACCTCGTCACCATCACCCCCACTGCCACTTATCGCCACGCGCCACCACCGCTGTACAACCACCACTAAGGGTGCGTTGGTATAGCAGCCCCGAAATGGGTGTACTCATTTATGTGGCTAAACCCCAAGGTTGGCGTACGTTGTTAGCACCAAGGGTGCGAGTGGTTATTGCACCAGCAGGGGTGCGTGTGGTTCAACGACAAAGGGTGCGTTCGAATGGTTTGCACTAGTAGGGGTGCGTTCGGTCTGGGTTCAGCGTATAGGGTGCGCATGATTGTTTCATATCAGCCAAGGGTGCGGCCGTTCATATGGTTAACACCACGATGGTGTGTTTGTTTATGTGGCTAACACCACATTAAGGTGCGTTTGGCTGTAGTAGCACCAAAGGTGTGTTCGGGCTGAAGACACGAACCAGGGTGCGTTGGATTTTGGGTCAGCAGCCACTTAGGGCGCGTTTGGTTCAGTATCAACAGTGGGAGTGTTTGGTTAGGTTATAAATAGATTAGGTCTATTTGGTTTCGATGTAGCAGCCGTAGTGTGCGTTTGGTTTGTATATTAACCGAGTAGGGTGCGGTGGGGTTTAGCATAAAACAGCCAAGGGTGCGTTTGGGGTTGTTATATTCGAATAGGGTGCGTTTGGTTGATGTAGTACCAGATATGGGTGCGTTTGGATGGCTGTTTAACAGCCATGATGTGCATTTGGTGTTTATAACACCGTGTAGGGTGCGTTTGGTTGGGTGGCAGCCACCAAGGGGTGCGTTGGTTGGGGCTGTCACCGCACAAGAGGGCGTTTGGTATTATGGCAGCCCAACAGGGGTGCGTTTGGCTTTCACACCCGCAGCAAGGGCTGCGTTTGGCTTGTA
>BQNB010158776.1:0-14991 GCA_026074375.1 Tanacetum coccineum | reverse complement strand
TTATTCATTTTACCTTATTTAACTCATTTTATATTAATTTTACCTTTTTTTTTTATAGAATGTTAGCTTTTTTTGTATAAGTTTAGCTTATTCTGTAATGTAATTTTAGCGTATTTTGTATAACTTTAGCTTCTATTCAGCTTATTTTGTAGTATAGTTTTAGCTTATTTTTACTATTTTCAGTTTGTTTAACTTTAGTTGTTGTTTGTTGATGCATATGATATGTTAATGTTAGCTTATTCATATTTCTATGAGATGCCTTTATTCGGTATATTTATATATAATTTTAGCTTATTTATAACTTTAGCTAATTTTGTAGAATAAATTTAGCTACTGTTTGTTTGACGATGCATATGATATGTTTGCTAATTCATATTTGATTACTAGTAAATTAGCTAAAATGAAGTTAGGTTAGGTAATCTTAATTTATATACTCCTTAGCTCATTTTCTATAACTTCAGCTTATTCTGTAGTATAATTTTAGCTTATTTTGCTCATTAACTTCAGCTGATGTTTGTTGATGCATATGATATGTTAATGTTAGCTTATTCGTATAGCTTATCTGACTGATTTTATATTACCTTTACCTTATTTTATATAATCTTTCCTCATTTTTTATAACTTCAGCTTATTATGTAGTATAATTTTAGCTTATTTTGTTCATTAACTGTTGCTCTTGATACATATGATGTGTTAATCTTAGCTTATTCGATAACTTATTTAAGTCATTTTATATAAATTTACCTTATTTTGTATCATGTTAGCTTATTTTTAGCTTTTTTCAGTTTGTTTAACTTTAGCTGATGTTTGTTGCTGTTAAATGATGTATATGATATGTTAATGTTACCTTATTCCGTTATTCGTATTAGTGAATGAATTTATTATTATTCTACTAATGCCGATGATGCCTTTATTCAGTATATTCATTTATTTTTTATATTATTTTAGCTTAATTTGTTGATTAACTTTACCTGCTGTTTGTTGCTGTGTGTTGATGCATCTGATATGTTAATCTTAGCTTATTCAACTGATTTTATATAATTTTACCTTATTTTCTAGTATAATGTTAGCTTATTTTATATAATTTTAGCTTATTTCGTATAATTTTAGCTTATTTTGTATAACTTTAGCTTATTTTTATTGCATTCAGCTTGTTTAACTATAGCTGCTGTTTGTTGCTGTTGAATGATGCATATGATATGTTAATGTTAGGTTATTCGTATTTGTGTGTGATGCGAGTGATTATTAACTTACTGAAAATGATCATGTTACTGAAAATAATATAAAACTTACTGATGCCTATATTCGGTACAGTTATTTTGTGTTATTCTATAACTTTAGCTTATTCGTATTCATATAAATTTAGTAATTTACTGCTTAAGTTACTGAAAATGAGGTTAATAGAATACTTATTGAAGCCTATTTTCAGTATCCTTATTTTGTTACTGTTTGTTTGTTGTTGATGTATACTCAAATTTAATATCTTATCGCTAGCCTTTTCGTATTTATGTTTTGTTGAAAATAGCAGTAGCAGTTAGCGGTGACAAGCCGTAGCTGTTTGTTTTGATAAAGCATTTGGTAACATAGCTATATACTTGTAATTATTAAGTATAAACGCTGATTGCTAGTAAATGCTCCTTCAAGTAGCATGTAGAAAAATTAGGAATGCTAGTTGCTTGTTGCCAAGCAAGCATTGTGTACAAAATACTAAACGCTAGTTGCCTTCAAAACGCTCCTTAACACTTGCTGCCAAACATACCCATATGTGTTCGTGTAACTAATTTATATAAGCTTACAAGTCTCAAAATAAGCCGGAAAACTGAGGCTTATGTTATATAAGCCGAAATCAAATAAGCTCATAAGCCCACATATAAGCCGAAACAAACACCCCCTTGGTAATTTATGTGTTTTGTTATTTACCTGATTCTGAAGAATTTTAGCTGGTGAGTGGTGTTAGTGACTTAGTGTACCTTGATCGTGTAAATATGCTGCTATTAGATAGTAGTAGTAAGTTGATGTAAATGAATAGGCTAATAGAAAACTTATTCATGTGCGATGTAACTGATTTGGTAGAGTTTGTTACTGTTGATGTTTTTGAAGTGAAATTGAGGATTAATGTAGTGAATATTGTTTGCTTATTAGTAAGGTTAGTTGCAATGAGCTTAAAATAGGTTAAACAAAGACCTTGCTGGTATTGTAAGTGGCGATCTGCATCTGACAGTAGCGAGCGACTTGTATGTTTGGTTATTTGTGTTTAAGATCTAACTAGTTAAATGATTTTGCTAGTAGTTGTTATTGATGTTTAGTGAAGTGTAATCGCAGATGTGATACAAAGTCACTGATTCAACCCTTGATTTGTTTGGACCTAGGTTTGAAGAGATCAGATTTCAAAGGCCTCAAGAGGCTTCAAATTTTAGCACAGGGATGATTTATGCCATTCTTTTTGAGGTGGATGACCGAGAGACTATTGGTGGCTCAGCCTACGGAGGCCAAAGAGCTATCTGCTGCACTGCAGATTTAGCTAAATTGGGTGCGTGTAAGGAAGGGGAAATTATTCACCGCCTATCCACAACAAATCCCGGCTGGCCTCAAGTATTTGGTGTCTCATTTGATGTCAATGAGGAAACTACCACCCTGCAACCACGGTCTGTACAGATCACAAGAACCGGAATGTATAACTTGTATTTCATGCATTGTGAACCAAGACTCGATGGTATGATTATATCGGGGAAAACCATATGGAAAAATCCCAGTGGTTATCTTCCGGGTAGAATGTCGCCACTTCTGAACTTTTACGGGTTCATGTCGCTTGCATTTTTAGTTCTTGGAATATTTTGGTTCTCTCAGTATGCAAGACACTGGAAAGAGGTTCTTCACTTGCAAAACTGTATAACGTTGGTTATAACATTGGGAATGTTCGAGATGGCATTATGGTATTTTGATTATGCAGAATTTAACGAAAGTGGTGTGCGACCAACAGGGACTACCATATGGGCAGTAACTTTTGGCACTGTTAAACGCACCGTTTCACGTTTGATTATTCTTACTGTTTCGATGGGATATGGTGTTGTGAGACCAACCTTGGGTGGTCTTACTTCAAAAGTTGTCATGCTCGGAGGAACATTTTTTCTTGCATCTGAAGTGCTTGAGCTGGTAGAGCATGTTGGCGCTGTTAGTGATCTTTCAGGAAAGGCGATGTTATTCTTATCGCTCCCTGTGGCAATCCTGGATGCATTCTTCATTTTATGGATATTCACCTCTCTTTCTTCGACTTTGAATAAGCTTCAGGTACTTATTATGTTTAGCATAAGTCCCGTATGAGCTTATTTAGTGCATTCAATAGTTATCACCTTCTGTAGTAACAATACTAACATCTATCGCCACATGTGATTATTTCTTATCTCAGGCTAAAAGAATGATGGGCAAACTAGACATATACCGGAAATTTACAAACGCTTTGGCTGTAGCTGTTATTGTGTCGGTGGGCTGGATATGCTACGAGGTAAGATTTCTTGTAGTGCATACTAAAAAAAGTTTTGTAACATGCTTTCTCTATGCATAATCTTATGGGGACATTGCATAATGTCTTTCTTGCAGCTTTATTTCAAGTCAACTGATATATACAATGAGCGATGGCAAAATGCTTGGATCATTCCTGCCTTCTGGCACGTTCTGTCTTTCTCTCTTCTCTGTGTCATCTGTGCTCTGTGGGCTCCATCTCAGAATTCGATGCGGTAAAAGACTTCACTCTGCTCTTTACACTTTATTCCTAATGTAATTCGTTAAGGCAATATCTAACAACAGAGGTGGCAGTGGTAACCTGATTATCTATGAATAAGTTAATTTGGGTTGTAATTTATTTCAAACGGATAAAAAAAAGCCAAAAAGGGAATGGGTCAAACGGGCTAAAAATAAAGTAGACTTGCTGCAATGATATTGTCTTTGTAATCATAAATTCTTAATGAACACATTAATGGACAGCCAAAAACGTGTTTGCGGATCAACCACTATAAACGTCCCTTTTCAATTACATGGGATCCAGATATTTATCTATCGTTCATCTAATGTTTTGTCATTTAGTTATCTCGAACACTGTTACATCAGTAGTGTAAAACATCAATGAATAATCATTGGATTTTCTTCTATTGGACAGATACGCGTACTCCGATGATGGAAGTGAAGACTTTGACAAGGAAGACACTTTGACGCTCATAAAACCATCCCCTGTTTCTACAAAAGACGTAACTGAACTAAGATCCGTTCACAGTGATGATGGTGAATTGGAAGAAGATAAAACCGAGTAATATTAAGTAAATCTAGAGGGGGCCGGAAGGGTTTACGTTTAGGTCAGCATTTCTTGTATCTTTGGCTCTATTTTGTATGTTTATCAACTCCAAATTTAATTGTTAAATTATATAGATATTAGACTATGTTACTTACTAGATGTATATTTTACGATACTATTGATTATGAATTTTGAGATTCTATTAGCAACACCGCCTTTTCTTTTTTTTCTTTGGATGACAGATAGGATAAGTATGATTGATCCCCAACGTTGTGCCAAACATAATGATACAAGTTCAATTCAGTTTTGTCCATTAGTTTTCGGCTTGCTTTTAACCTCTAGTTAGCTGGATGGCAAATTGATTATCTTACCTAAAAAGTCTTCACTTTTATATGAAAGCGAGTGGCAATGTAAATGTGAACACATGCAAAGACTTTCTTTCTATAGCAATAAAGTAGTCTTTTTTCTTTAAGTCTATTCGATTTCTGTCTTCTTCAAAACACACACACAAACAAAATTTTCATTTCCAATAACCCTTTACTATGGACTCACCGGAAACTGACCGGATTATGCCACTCGAACAAGCCGAAGCCGAACAAATCATTCTCCGGTGGGACTCCAGTAAACCTGATATGATCTTCGATTCTTGTAACCGTCACGATATCGATAATTACTTATCAGCCGTTGACTTAATCCAACTGTCAAGTAACGGAAAGATAACTGAAGACAACGGCCAGTCAACGAAAGTCAACACGTTAATCCAGATCGCCATGGCTCGTTTAGAAGACGAATTTCGTAACATCTTAATCTCACACACTACTCCACTCGAACTTGATTCTGTTAACCTGTTAACAAAATCTGATGAAGATTCCGTTAACTCTAACGGAAGCAGGATTGGTAGTAATATATGTGAATTGGATGTGATACCCGAGGATCAGATTAACGATCTTCGTTTAATAGCTAAGCGTATGATGATGTCAGGACATGTTCGTGAGTGTGTTCAGGTGTATGGAGGTGTACGCAAGATTACTATAGACGCATGCTTTAAAAAGTTAGGTGTTGAGAAGTTAAGTCTAGGCGATGTTCAACGGCTCGATTGGGAGTCGTTAAATGCGAAGATTTCGAAGTATATAAAAGCTGTTAAAATTTGTGTTAGGATTTTATTTGCTAGTGAAAAGAGGTTATGTTTACGAATATTTGAAAACTTAGGTCATGATGACGATGATGATGTTTTTCTGGAAACTGTTAAGTCGGCTGTGATTACGCTGTTTAATTTCGCGGAAGCGATTAGTATCAGTAAACGGTCGCCTGAGAAGCTGTTTAAGATCGTGGATTTACATGATGCGTTGTTAGATTTACTGCCTGATATTGAGGATGTTTTTGGTAGTAAGTCGAGTGAGTCGATTAGGGTTCAGGCGAGTGAGATATTGTCTAGGTTAGCTGAAGCTGCTAGAGGGATGTTATATGAGTTTGAAAGCTCGGTTCTTAGAGAACCTTCTAGAGTTTTGGTACCTGGTGGCACAATTCATCCGTTGACTAGATATGTTATGAATTATATTAGTTTGATTTCAGATTATAAACAAACGTTAGGTGAGCTGATAGTGTCGAAACCCGTGATTGGTTCTAGGCATTTGGATAATTTAACGACGCCGGATATGGATCTTGGTGATCACGAAGGGCAGTCGCCGTTAGCTTTACATCTGATTTGGATCATTGTGATATTACAGTTTAATTTAGATGGGAAATCGAAGCATTATAAAGATGATGCATTAGCGTATTTGTTTTTTATGAACAACGTTCATTATATTGTTCAGAAGGTTAAAGGGTCGCCTGAGTTGAGGGAGATGATCGGTGACAGTTTTTTAAAACAACTTACGGCTAAGATCACTCAGGCTTCAACAAGGTACCAACGAGCAACATGGGTTGGTGTTTTGTATTGTTTAAGAGATGAAGGACTACACGCGACTGGAAGTTTATCATCTGGTGTTCCGAGAAATGTGTTAAGAGAAAGGTTTAAGTCGTTTAACGCAATGTTTGAGGAAGTACATAAGATGCAAACCTTATGGTCAATACCTGATACACAGCTTCGTGAAGAAATACAAATTTCAATATCGGAAAAAGTCATTCCCGCTTATAGATCATTTCTCGGAAGATTTAGGACTCATATAGAAAACGGGAGGCACCCTGAGTACTATATTAAGTACTCGGTTGAAGATCTTGAAACTGCGGTTTTGGATTTCTTCGAAGGATGTGCAGTTTCTCAGCTTTCGAGAAGAAAATCACTCTGAAATGAAAAGTGGAATATTGTTCTTTGATTTTAGAATTTCCATTTCATTTTATACATGAACTGTAAATCTTATATTATATGAAATTGGAGTCGATATACCTTCTTACACTTGTTCCGAAGTATTTGTGACGATAGGTTCTAACAGCAGCTCCCTATGAGTATATCAGATGTGTTTCAGTGTTTGGCATCGTGTTTTAAGGGTATTATTGTGTGTTCCGGCACAGATAATCAATTTGTAGTGTTCGGCATTCACTGAAATCTCGATCATAGGTAGCAAGATGAGAATGAGTCTAGCTGGTCAAAACCGGCTTCTGTTGGACATGTTTTACCATTTTGTCTTGGTTTCACCTTAGCCAGTCAAACAAATATTCTGTCTTTCAGATACTAGCTTTATTTTAGAGTAATTGCAAAAATCGTTCTTGTGGTTTAGCCAAGTTGCACCTTTCATCCGCGTGGTTTGGAAATTGCAGGCGGCGTCCTTGTGGGGAAACCTGGAATCTGTTTTCGTCGTTGGTCAAACTAAAATGACTAAAATACCTTTGGTCAAACTGAAAATTAAAGAAGGGAACCAAAGGGTATTTTAGTTATTTCAGTTTAACCAATGACGAAAATGAACCCAAAGTTACCCCGCAAGGACGTTGCCTGCAATTTCTGAACCATACGGACGAAACGTGCAATTTGATCAAACCACAAGAACCATAGGAGATGTCGAAATTTTCAATAGCTTTTAGAAAAATAATCTTTCGTACTTTTTAAAAATCAGATCATATTTTATATAGCTTATAAAAATAATCTTAGTTTTTCAGCTCTCGTTCATCACCATTGCTTTATCTACAGGTCCATCTGCAATTCCGGCATCAACAAGTGTGTGTCAAGCCAAATCCACAAAACTTAGACTAGTGTACATACCGAATTATTGATATTGTGAAAAGCAAAAAACCGATACCGATCCTACCTAAAATAACTTATCGCATGTTCGATAAAGCGACAACAAACTTGTAACTAATGTGCAAGTCCTATTTATGTCTCAAAAAATATCTAGTTGTATCGTAAAGTTTAGGCTCTCGAAAATTTAAAGTCCTGCGCGGTTGCACATTTTGCATACCTTTAAAAACGACTCTGTGTATTCCATTAGTTCTGTGTCAAAAATTTTCTATCCGTATATCACAATATTTACATAACAAATCGATCTTTCAAACCTACAATTATTTGATTGGCAAACATCTTCACATATCAAGTACCATTAGAAAAAAAAAGCCCTTTGGTAGATACTTGCAAATTATTTTGGGAGTAAAGTAGCAAAATTCACATCTATGGGTTTGTATTGTTGTCTCAGTTTTCCCTGTAACTGACAAAGATATCTTCACGGCTTCGTTCTCAGTGATGTATGATGGCTTACTTACTAACAGTATAAATGATATATAAACTAAAAATTTTGGGTCAGAAATGTGAGATTATTTTTAGACGAAACCACCGTCCACACGGTCCACAGAGAAGTATATTAACACTTTAGACTCCTTATTTTGCGAAGCACAAATAGCAATAAGATAATGCTATACCAATACCAAACAAATTTATAACAAAAACACATGACAAAATTTAAACATGTGAAAATATAGATATTTGAATTTAAACATGTGAAAATTAAGATATTTCAACATATATGGCAAGTGGGCACTCTTAATTAGGTATGCTAAAAAGAAATGAACATAATGTCGACTAGTGGAATCTCCTGTAATATTCAACCTCATTTGTGTTTTCTTTAATAGTAATCACAGTAGCTATTATTATTCAAACTATCTTTTTACTGCCTGTTAATCGATATGTTGACCGATTTTTTAAAACCAAAATAAAGGGGAAAGAATAAATGAAAATAAACCGAATAGTTATAAAACAAGACGTTAATCCGCCGCCCTAACACCTAGGCGTGATTAATCGAGCATCATTTAAAAGAGGCCGATTTCTTACCTATAGTACCAAACATTGTAATCCCGAGTAACAAACCTGAACCGTTTAATTAATTTATTTAAGGCATGATTTTAACATCATGGTTCATAAATAGATTTTTTTTTTAAATTTATAAATATGTGAACTATAACGAGCAACTATTTCAATCTCAGGTGAAATAAAAATATTTAACATATTAAAGATATACTAACTATACAAACTTTTTTAAAATATATTATAGTGGATGCTTTATAACAAACTATTATAATGTTGTAATTTATTCGAGTATTGAAAATACGGTTTCTAATACGAGTTTCGTAATGAGTCAATCGGGTTATCGGTTCAACTGGTCGACCACTGGGTCAACCCGGTCTTGCACAACAAAAAAATAAAAAATATTTGCAATATGACAATAAATATATATATATATATATATATATATATATATATATATATATATATATATATATATAGATATATATATATATATATATATATATATATATATATAGGGGACTTTCTTTTCAGAACCATTCTTAGTGCGAGAACTGACAGAACCACCAAAAACATACCAGTGCATGCCTTTAAAAATAAAAACAATACAGCAACATGATACATAATAATCGTACGAATCACCTATGTACTTCAGTACTCATCATGAACACTTCCTCTTCTTTCACAAAAACGTTACACACGGCCTGCAATATTAGTTGTTGCACGCCTTATAAAGAACATACATCACCATACCTTCAAAGAAAAATTTGTCTCGATATTCTACTTTTCCTTTATCAAATTCTTTAGGAACAACTATGTTTTTTTTAAAACATATATGTTGTTTTTAGAACATATGTGGAAAAAAATACAATTATATGAAGGCGTACATGCATGTTTTTAGGATGTTCTTCAGTTTCTCCTCGCCACTAAGAATGGTTTCTGAAAAGAAAGTCTCACTAGTATATATATATATATATATATATATACATATATATATACATATATAAATACATATATATATATTCCATCTTTAAAAGCCTAAAACCATTTATTAACATATATAACATGTAAAAATAAAATAAAGTCGCAAGTATATATATAATTAACTTGCTTTATTTGTAAAAAAACACACCGTCCAATGTCTCGAAACCGGTGTTTGATCCGAGTTCTCTTCAAAACCCTATAGCGGCTAACCCGTGTTTCGAAAATATTAACCCGTCTTTAATATTAACCTTTTTTCGACCTATAACCCGATTCTTTCTACCCGTTGAACCAGTATTGCATGTATCCCTGAGTAACAAACATCAACCATTAAAATTAATTTATAAATAGATCTAAATTTTTTTTTAAGAGATTGTAAAAATTTGTGAACCAAATTTTGAGTGACAATCAATTCAATTTCAGATGAAAAAAATAATTATGTTATATATAAACGTATTGATATGCAAACTAACAAACTTTTTAAAAACTTTATTACAGGATAATGCCTTTATACAACCTAGTTTAACGTTGTATTTTATCTAAAAAAACAGAGAGGCTGCAGATCTTTGACTCAAATGTACGTGGCTTCATCGAATTAATCTCGAAACCGTTTTTGATCCTTCTCTTGTCAACCTCAAATATACAAACCTAACAAAGTTTAAACCTTTTGACCTCTTATTTTATGTAATCCGAATCTTTCTTTGTTAGACATTTGTTTATGTCATAGTGGAAAGTTAACTTAACCAATTACGTTTAGGGTTTTTTCTAACATGTGCCTCATGGGCACAAGTTAAGGGGGACATCATTCTGTGTGTCCACAGCCTGATTGGCCACATAGTTATTTGTGGAGCCTGAAAATGATTAATAACAATAACTGCTCTGGCCAATCAACTGTGACACAACCTGCCTGTGTCCCCACCTAACATGTTGCTAGAAAAAACCCATTACTTTAAAGTTTAAAGAAACTAACAAAGAAAAAAAACAAAATGAGCACAAACTAGTGCCAGGTGTCTGGGCCCCACTGATTTGAATAAATGCCAATAGTTATATTGTATGACCCTAGCGTATTCCATTAGTTATGTGTCAAATTTTGTATATCGTAATCAACAATATTTACATAACAAATCGATCTTTCAAACCTACAATTATTTGATTGGCAAACATCTTCACATATCAAGTACCATTAGAAAAAAAAGCCCTTTGGTAGATACTTGCAAATTATTTTGGGAGTAAAGTACAAAATACATCTATGTGGTTTGCCAAAAGTCCGTCTCATGTCTTTGACGTAAACCTTGTTCAAATTATAGTTCCATCAATCCATTATAAAAGAGAAGTCATCCGTGTACATCACTGAGGACGGATGTTGCATATATTTTTCAGATAAGAGAAAAAAGTGTATCGTGTTCACTGTGAGGGATGTGAGACGGACTTTGGCAAACCATAGGGATGTATTTGTGTCTCATGTTTTCCCTTAACTGACAAAATATCTGCACCGTTCGTTCTCAGGGATGTACGGTAGCTTACTTTTACTAACAGATAAATGATATATAAACAAAATTTGGGTCAGAAATGTGAGATGTATTTTTGACAAACCACAGTCCACAGAGATGTATATTACACTTTACTCTTATTTTGAAGCACTATAGCATAAGATAATGCTATACCAATACCAAACAAATTTATAACAAAAACACATGACAAAATTTAAACATGTGAAAATTAAGATATTTCAACATATATGGCAAGTGGGCAGACTCTTAATTAGGTATGCTAAAAAGAAATGAACATAATGTCGACTAGTGGAATCTCGTGTTAATTTCAACCTCTTTTGTTTCTTTATAGGAATCACATGTAATATACGCTATTTCCAGTTTTGAGTTTAAGAATATAGCTATAACAGTAGTAATAAGCTTATTCAAATTTTCTTCAATTAACTTATATTATATCGGATGTGTCATTAAAAATAGCTTGTTATTAAGTAAATATTATACCTCTCAATTAGACCGTATAAACATATACTCAAGGTTGCAAAAATCGTTAGGCGTTAGCTAGGCGGTCAGGTACCGCCTACCGATTAATCGGTTAGATGGGGAATAATCGGGTTGGACTTTTTGTATATATAATTATACAATTTTGAAAATATATGCACGATTTGTCCGATAAAAATATTTAACATATTAAAGATATACTAACTGTACAAACTTTTTTAAAATATATTATAGTGGATGCTCTTATACAACCTAGTTTAATGTTGTATTTTTTTCGATGTATTGAAAATCGGGTCTCTAATCGATTCGATTGAGTCATCGGGTTATCGGTTCTACTGGTTCGACCACTGGGTCAACCCGGTCTTGCACAACAAAAAAATAAAAAATATTTGCAATATGACAAAATATATATATATATATATATATATATATATATATATATATATATAGAAATATATATATATATATATATATATATATATATATATATATAAATCATGAATATTCCATATATTAAGCCTAAAACCATTTATTAACATATATAACATGTAAAAATAAAATAAAGTCGCAAGTATATATATAATTAACTTGCTTTATTTGTAAAAAAACACCCGGTCAGGTCTCGAGAACCGGGTTGACCCGAGTCACTTCAAACCTGGCGGGTCTAACCGGGTTTCGAAAATATGAAACCCGTTTAATTTAACCTGTTTTTTTTCGACCAGAACCCGATTCAACCGGTTGAACCAGTATTGCTTGTAATCCCGAGTAACAAACCTCAACCGTTTAATTAATTTATAAATAGATCTAATTTTTTTTAAGAGATTGAAAAATTTGTGAACCATAGTGAGTAACCATTTCAATCTCAGATGAAATAAAAATATTTAACGTATTGAAGATATACTAACTAGACAAACTTTTTAAAAACTTTATTACAGTGAATGCCTTTATACAACCTAGTTTAATGTTGTATTTTATCTAAAAAAACAGAGAGGCTGGAGATCTTTGACTCAAATGTACGTGGCTTCATCGAATTAATCTCGAAACCGTTTTTGATCCTTCTCTTATCAACCTCAAATATACAAACCTAACAAAGTTTAAACCTTTTGACCTCTTATTTTATGTAATCCGAATCTTTAAAGAAACTAACAAAGAAAAAAAAATGAGCACAAACTAGTGCCAGGTGTCTGGGCCCCACTGATTTGAATAATTCCAATAGTTTATTATGACTTTATCAAATAAATTATAAAATGCAATTAAAACGTGCCTAAAAAACCATTAAAAGGAATTTTAATTCCCCCTAAAATAAAGATCTGTCCCCACTAAACCAGTTGTCTAAGTAAACATATATATAAACCAAACAAACACTAATAATCTTTCATTCCAACTTCACATCACAAAACATTTTCATTTGATCATTTCATCCTAACAACATGTCCTCGGCTACCCGTAACACGAGGGCGACGAAGAGATCGAGTGTTGCGCAAACGTGCAACCAGTTGAGCTTGTTCCTTAAAGAGAAAAGTCGTCTAAAAGATCTTATCAACGCGAAATTTGATGATACAGGTACATTTATATATGTGTATTCTTTGTTTCGGCTTATGGCTTATATAACAGGCTTGTGACTTATTTGGATTTGGGCTTATGTTTCAGAAACTCACTTTTTTGGCTTATTTTGAAACCTTTCGGCGTATACTACGTATAAGTTTATTATGTCATAATGAACTTATATGAGACGAAAAGTTTCATAATAAGCCACAGAAAGTGAGCTTATGAAACATAAGCCCAAACTAAATAAGCTATAAGCCCGTTATATAAGCCGAAACAAACGTCTTTGTACATATTACCATCATCAAAATGGTATTTTTACGACATAGATTAAACGAAAATCGTCAAAATATTACCAAAAATTATTAATTTCAAAGGGTTTTTGTAAGTTTGTATCAATGATTTTTTTTCGAAAACTGACTATAATTATTTTACAGTGAATTCGCCACCAGTGAGGACAACTATTGATTTGCTAAGTAGCATGGAAGATCAAGGTCAAAAATCGACGAATGTTGGTGATTTAACAAACGAGGTTACTTCTGCTAGATCAGTTGCAGTTTCGGAACCTAAAACGTCTCAAATGACTATATTTTACAATGGACAAGTGGTTGTGTTTGATGATGTTTCCGAAGATAGAGCGAGAGATGTGTTCTTGGCAGCACGGGGTCATGGTCCGAAGTTAGTACACGAAGCAGATCAGCCTAATCATGTTCAGTTTCTAAGGAACGGTCTTGATCTGCCGATTGCTAGACGAGCTTCACTCCATAAGTTTTTGGCAAAGCGAAAGGAGAGAGCGATAGCTAGAGCGCCTTATCAGTTGCACAATTCGTCAACAAAAGAGCATAAGTTCGATCTAAATTTATAGGCCTGCGAGTATATATAAAGGTGTCCACGAGCCGAGAAATACATTGATTAACAAGTTTTACGACTCACGAGCATTGGTACATTGGCAAGTCGTGTTCGAGACCTAATAGAACACGGCATTCGACCAGACTCGATCCTTGATGAATACTTGTAACGCATGATGCAAATTCGTCTAGTCTTCCCTTTGAAGATATCGTGTAATAAAAGTGTTAGATTATTTGTTTACTTTAGACTAAAGACTAGAAAGCGAAGGTTGGAAAGTATAAAGCATACTTTGACTAAAATTTGGTTGTTGGTCAAGTATTGTGTTTTATTTTTTATTTACGGAAATTGTATAACACACCCCCGATAGTCTGCAGACACGCATCAACTTTTTTTTAACGGCTGGGTTAGTGGGAGCTCATTCTCATTCGTCTACAGGAGGAAACTATCATGAGAAGACTCGAACTTAAGACCTCTCGCATGAGAAAAAGCCCCCTGACCAAAGACACGCATCAACTGTTTGTATCTTTAAAGAAACTGATCACCTTCTGAATTTTACGTCTCTCAACCAACTCTATGTACGACCAGTTGCGCATGTTTGTGTTTGTTAAATGTAGCTTTTAGATATATGTTTAATAAAACCCTTCCAAAACTAGCTTAATTGATAACTTATTAAAAAGTGGTGTAAATGATTTGACTTCAGAAAAAAGAGATTAGGCTAGAGATTAGGATCTAATTAAATATTTAGTTGAAGGAAAATGAATCACGTTTGCTATATTAAACTTGGTGTTTCATTTTCTAAGACACACATTGTTAAGACTTGAGACTTGAGAGTGTTCAACGTTTGATTTTTCAACTTTAGAAAATGTGCCACAAAGATTATTTGAATAGAAAAAACATTTTTAGTTTGAATAGTACTATGATTTACCTTTTTTTTAATGCTATGCACTATCATAGTCGGTCCCGACCTGTACTTTTCGGCGCCACATCAGCTTTCTTTCTCCGACGACCTACAGGCGACTTTTTGCCACTATGAGGCTACTTCATTTTTTTAACATCAAATTTAAATTTCATTAAATAATAAAAAAACATTACATTAATAATAAAAAATATTACAT
>BQNB010158775.1:0-14991 GCA_026074375.1 Tanacetum coccineum | reverse complement strand
AAGTAATTAGTCTAAGGGGTTGAAATTTTTGGTTTTCTAAGTGTGTTTATGACATTGCGTGAGGACACGACAATAGCTTAGTATGAGGGATTTTGGTATGTGGTTAAATACACATACCTTTTACCTAATAAAACGAGCTAAAAAGGCCAATAATGACCAATAATTCATGAAAAATACATTGTATATTTGTTTTTTGTCAAATGCACTGTGCAGGTAACGGGTATGTCAAAAATGGACAAAAACAAAGCAAAACGGACAAAACCGAGCACGAGAATGAAAAGAGCGTGAGAAAACGAAGTCGAAGACGTACTTATCTTTAATGAGCCAATCCGTACCCATTTTAATGGGCCGGGTCAGCCCATTAAGATATTATACTATAAACCCTTAACCTTTAATCCATTTATAAACAACAAATTCATTTAATACCCTTACTGGCCCAAAATACATATGCCAAAGCCTAAGCCCTACCCGGTCAAAAGTCAAGATATATAAACCTCAAGTCAAATTTACTATTCATCACCTCCTCCCTCCTATGTTTTTTAACTGCAACATATTTAGTGATGAGTTAAAGCATTTTTGCCCAATCACCCATGCATCTCTTACACCTTCTAGAAGCCTGACTAGTTCTGACAACTACTAGCCACGCTGGCAATCCAGGGATATCCTATTAGAGGATGTGATGTGCACACAATCCGAGGGTCCAAGATTGATGGAAATGAGATGGTTTAGATTGAAAGGCCAGGATTGAAGATGGAGGAGCGTCTCAAGCGCCTAGAACCTTCACCTCTTCACTATAAGTAGAAGAGGCCTCACACAGAGATAGATGTCTAGTTTTTAGCTTTAGCTTATTGTAGTAACTTTTAGCTTATTGTTTTTATTTTAATGTAATTTACTTTTCATCAGCTTGTACTCTCTTTAAAGATTAATAAAATTCAATTTTCATTTAAATTGTGTTCTTAAATTCTGTTTTTACTCTTATGAAATTATGGTTTAAATATGTTTAGATAATAGCTAATAAGGTGAATAAGCTCCTTGTTTACTTCATAAGCTAGCTATCATTCAGTTAAGCCTTAAAAAGCTTAACTGAATTATAAATCACCTTAAATCTCACTCATAAATACCTCAGCTTAATTTTTGGATGATAAGCCAATAATGGAAGGCTTATGGACAATACAAGCTTATCTTTGATAAGCTAGAGCTTGTAGACAAGCTCTTTTGAGCATTCATGATCCCTGTTTAGCTGGGATCAAGGTATACTTTCCCATTTCTCTCTTTAAGCTTTAAATATGCTTTAGCTTATCTTACTGCTTATCTACTTATTTATTGCTTAATTTGGTTGCTATTGTACTTATTCAGTTCTTAAATAGCTTAATGTGTTTAGTCTATGGCTTAGAATAGCTTAGTTTAAGTTTACATAAATTCTTTCTTGTTATTAATTACATCTGCTTATTCTAGTAGCTTATGAATCAGTGCTTAACTTTTCTAAATTTTTGCTTAATTATCTTTAATGGGCTTAGTTATTAATATGTTTTCTATAAGTGAAGCTTATTTGGATCTGTTTAAGCCTATAAGTTGATTTTAAGATTTAAAGTTAGTTTTATCAAATGTTCAATTCTGTCAGTTCAATTAGGTTTTCAAACTGCTTATTTGTAGTGTGTCTTAAAAATATATTTGAGTAGTGATATTTGTGATCAAAGTTTGTTTCTAAAAGTTTCATAGTTTATTTGTTATGAGTCAAAAGCTTTGGGAAAACCTTTAGGGTAATTTGATCAAAAACAATCTAAAAGAGAGTAAGTTTACAACTGTCACTTTTTGCAGATCATTTAAGGCTTGAATATAGCTTATCTTTAGTTGTTTCTTGTTTAAATTAGCTTATTGGGGTCTTAAGATAATATGTTTTTAGGATTTAGTTGGTCAAAAGTCTTTTTAAGTCTTACTTTTGGGTCTGCAAGTAGTCATTAATTTTCATAAATCTAAAAACATTAGTAGTTAAGTCTGTCTTCTCATAAGTCCTCTTCTAGCTTATTTCTTAGGCTTATTTTCTTATGACCAACTTAATTGTGTTCTTTAGATATAGTTGTTCATCTGTTTTTGCTTTTTAGCTTTTTGTTTTGCTTATTGAGTCCTAGGTTTTAGCTTTAAATCTGTCATATCAAACCAAAAAACCAAAAATATTAGTTGAGTCTGTCACTTTTTCAAGTTCTTTTGCTAGGTTATTTTCTAAACCAATTTTCTTAATTCTAGCTTAAATGTGTTCTTTGGGGATTAGTCTTTTAAGTCTTTAGCTTATTTCTTCTGCTTATTAGTCCTTTAAAATTAGCTTAAAGTTGGTCATGAGGTCCTTTAGAAGTGTCTTTAAGTCTGATGTCTTAAGTGCCTTATTCATGACTTTTAGCTTATTTATTTTGCTTATTTGTGGCCATTAGAGCTTAATAGGAATAGGACTAGGACTGTTGCAGTTTATCTGTTTTTCTTATAGCTTATTGAGTTAAGAAAAACCAAACAGTTTTAGCTTAAATTCAAAAAGCCTTAACTAGCTTGTTTTTGCAATCTGTCTTTAATTCGTGCTTATTTTAGCTTATTGATAAGTTGTGTCAAAAAGTCTATTCATTAAAGTAGCTTATTTTTACTTTCATTTTAGATTTTTCAAAAAGAAAAAAAAATTGTGTCAAAAAGGAAGTCACAGGTTTCGAACCTATGACCACCCCTTAACTCCCAACACTTTAACACACACACCCTCTACCATCTGCCCTTGGGTCTTTTTCGTTTAATATCTTGCACCATTTAATTGTTATAGTCATTTCTAAGTTTATGCTTATTTGCTTATTTGCTTAATAAACTACTTATCTAATTCAGCTTATTTCCTCGTTTTATTTTTCTTGCCTTAGTAATAGTATAAAGTACTTTTAATAATTTTTCCAGAATTTTTAGAATTAGTTTTATATTTTTAATCATTTTTTCTAGATTAAAAGTGTTTTTAATTCATAATAACTAAAACAAAGATCAAAAAAATAAAATTCTTTTTTCTAAAATTATATTTAGTCATTTAGGATCTTTAGAAATTAAATTTGAGTTTGTAGGGTTAAAATTTGATTTACTTACTTACTTGTCACGTTTTTAACTTCCCGTTATCGTTTACGTACTTAAATCTTAATTGCTTTTGTTTTTAGCTTTCCTTTATTTGTTTTTGCATTTTGTTAGTAGAAATAGAATCAAAAACCCAAAATATTGATTATTTAAACACGCGATCACGAACTTAACCGATTCTCAATTCACGCTTCGTCGGGATACGACTCGGGAAGATTTGGTCATCACTTTTCCTAAAGTGATTTTCATTTCTTAACGGAATACTTACTTCTTATATTATTTGATAATTGGTTTTTTAGTTATATATATTATATATGCTAATTTTCCTTTAATCAGTGATAAATAATAGTCCAATATCAAATCTGGAACTTAATGGAGTAACTACTAGAGTTGGAAAAACAACCACTCAGGATGTTCAAGATAATGACACCAATATACATACCAAAGAACCCCTGGTAATAAATCACGACGAACCGGTTGAATCAAACGAGGTCCTTACCGAAGACCAAACCCAGAAGACCGACGTGCCTGTTGTTCAACCACCAAGTGAAGTACAAATGCCACCTATTCCTTTTCCCCGAAGATTGAGAAAAGAAAAAGAAGAGGCACAATAGAAAAAGTTCTTGGAAAACCTAAAGCAACTCCACATCAATTTGCCTTTCATCAAAGCACTCGCTCAAATGCCAAAGTATGCCAAATTTTTGAAAGGTTTGCTGACAAATAGGGCCAGACTCGAAGAAGCTTGTACAATCACTATGAATGACAAATGATCGGCTGTATTCTTAAACAAGCTTCCATTAAAAGAGAAAGACCCAGGGAGTTTTACTATTCCTTGTGAGATTGGCCTATTACACATTAATAATACGTTAGCAGACCTAGGAGCTACTATAAGCTTTATGCCATACACGATGTATGAAAAACTCAGTTTTGGGGAACCAAAAGCTACTAGAATGAGTTTGGAGCTTGTGGATAGGTCAATCCAATACACAAGAGGAATAGTTGAAAATATGCTCATAAAAGTAGATAAATTCGTCCTTCCAATAGATTTCGTTATCTTAGATATGCCCGAAGACTCTAGAGTTCCTATAATCTTAGGAAGACCATTTTTGGCAACTACTCGAGCTATGATAGACGTGTTTAATAAAAAGATAACGCTAAGGGTAGGGGACGATGAAGTAATCTTCGACATGGACCAATCAATTAAGAGATCGATGATAAATGCTACGGGGTTGATGAATTGGACGACGCGATCAATACAAAGGCCCAGGAATTACTAGCGAACGATACGACTGATTCATTTTTATTAAAAGGGCTGGAGAAATCTATTGATCAATCAGACCTAGAAAGTTGTGAATGTGAAGCTGCTGATGACTCTGATTCAATACGCCGTATCAAGTTGCGTAGAAAGTAGTAGAACCCAACAAACTTGAAAGTTAACAACTTTATTCGGCCAGCACTAACGAAATCGATGAGAAGAAACCTGAGCTAAAAATTTGACTCAACACTTAGAATACGCATACTTGCATGGAGACAAATCTTTTCCCATAATTATCTCATCCAAGTTGTCTAAAAGGGAGAAAATGTTACTTTTGTAGGTATTAGAGAAACGTAAGGGGGGAATTGCTTAGAAAATGTCGGATATCAAGGGAATTAGTCCATCATACTGCACACACAAGATTCTAATAAAAGATGACTAAAAACCAGTCATTTAACCCCAAAGGCGTTTAAATCCAAAAGTCTAAGACGTGTGAAAAATGAGATTGTGAAGCTACTTGATTCAAGACTAATTCATCCAATCTCGGATAGTTCATGGGTCAGCCCTATCCGCATGGTTCCAAAGAAAGGAGGAATGACTATATTTTTGAATGACAATAATGAGTTAATTCCATCTCACACAGTTACAAGATGGCGAGTGTGCATCGACTATTGAAAACTCAACGATGCAACTCGAAAGGATCATTTCCCTCTTCCCTTTATTGGTCAAATGTTAGAGCGTTTATGTGGGAATGAATATTAATGTTTTCTTGATGGTTTTTCAGGATTCTTTCGAATCCCGATCGCACATGAAGATCAAGAAAAAACAACATTCACTTATCCTTATAGGACTGCTTACCGAAGAATGCCATTTGGATTGTGCAACGCACCAGCTACTTTTCAAAGATGCATGACGGCAATTTTCCACGACATGGTGGAAGACTTTATGAAGTATTCATGGACGACTTCTCAGTATTCGGTAACTCTTTTGATTGTTGTCTAGCTAATTTAGATAGGACGCTTGCTAGATGTGAAGAAACCAACCTTGTGCTGAATTACAAAAAATGTCATTTTATGATAAAAATAAGGGATTATTTTAGGACACAAAATTTCTGGGGCTGGAATTGAGGTTGATAGAGCTAAATCGATGTGATATCTAAATTGCCATACCCAACAAACGTGAAAGGGGTAAGAAGCTTTCTAGGGCATGCTGGATTTTATCGAAGGTTCATAAAAGAATTTTCCATGATTTCTAAACTGATGACCCAACTTTTAATGAAAGACACGAAGTTTGATTTTTCTGATGATTGCAAAAAGGCATTTAATATTTTGAAAGAAAAACTAACCACTACGCCTATCATAAAATCTCTCGATTGGAACGTGCCCTTTGAATTAATGTGTGACGCCAGTGACTTCGATGTAGGAGCTGTGTTTGGACAACAAATAAATGGGAAATTTAAACCAATCTATTATGCCAGCAAAACTCTGAATAATGCCCAAGAGTATTACACCACAACTGAAAAAGAACTTCTTGCAGTTGTTTTATCTTTTGATAAGGTTCGCCTATATATTAACTTATAAAAAAACCATAGTCTATAATGATCATTCAACTTTGAAGTATTTGTTTAGCAAACATGATGCTAAACCAAGGCTTATAAGGTGGGTTCTGCTTCTTTAAGGGTTTGACATTGAGATTAAGGATAAAAAAGGGGCAGAGAACTTAGCTGCATGTTGGTCCCACTTCAACACTTCTATAGATCGAATTCCTTATGCTTGTTTAAGGTTTAGTTATATTAGATAAATCTAACACAACTATAGTAGAAACTTTGTGTGAATGTATTAAAGATTATGTGGAATCTAATCTTTAATAAGAATAATTTTCAATGGAACAGTAAAACACAATGAACATATAATTCAACAAAACATAAAAGCTCCAATATTATTAAGCAAATAATACAAATACTCTCAAAGTATTAGGGTTAAAAATACCTTGAAGCTATGATAATTCTATGAATGACTCGTTTGGTTTTGATACATTCATCTCTATGCCCTAGGACCTCCTTTTATACACCATGGAGTCCTAAACGACTTACAATACTTTCTTAAGTAATCATAATCTTCTAAATAAATAACTTATACATATCTTTTACCAAAATATCTCATAAATCACATAAGCAGTACTAACTAACTCAGCAGTGCTAACTTCTTCACTAGCAGCATTAACTTTGTACTAACAGTAGTAACTTTTGTACTAGCAGTAGTAACTACTTAGCATATTTTCCAGTCTTTATTTCTAAGCAGTCTTAACTTCCATTAGCAGTAGTAACTTCCTCTAGCAGTAGTAACTTTCTCTAGCAGTAGTAACTTTGTACTGACAGTTGTAACATCACTAACAGTCTTAAACACTTAGAATAATTTTCATTGAATTTCTCCAGCAGCACTAACTTTGACTGAGCAGCATTAACATCAATAAGAACAGTAGTAATTCCAAATAGCATAATAGGCTTTAATCCTAACAATCCTCCCCTAAACTTGATATTTATCTCAAAAATCATCAAGTTTCTTCATTGAAAGCTTCATTAATCACCAGGAGGATGCTTCCAAACACTTCATTGATTCTTAAGCTGTTTTTTGAGAAGTTTAAGAAGCTGGATTATACCGTTTTAACAAAAATGATCACATTTATAGCTTTTTGTTAACATATCCAGTAATTGTAGCATATGTAAGGGGATATCTCTTTTCTACCAGCATGTGAATATGCATATATTGCATCCTTAAGGAATGAACTCCACGAGAGTCATAAAGTTTCTAATCTAACACTCTGTAATCCTGTTGATTCCTCTAGACTCTGTCTTTAACATGTGGTTCAAAAATTGTCTTTAAATCTCCCTATAGAATCAAATCTAAGTCCTCCACTGGTCTTGTTTTTCATACTTTAGATTTTTAACATTTTCCTCAATGTTTTAATATCTTCCGTGTCAATGGCTTTTGAGCATATGACTGAAGACTAAGTACATATTTGAACTTCCATCAGCTCTGATGATCTGGTAATAGTTTTTCTTTCCTTCTTTATGAATCTTCCAGTCAACAATGGTTGGAGGCTTAGTAGCCAAAGGAATAGCATCAAATTGCTAACTTTTCGTCATTGGATTAATTTTATAGCTCTTTAATCTTAGCGGGTTCGCTTCCTTGATCATTATCCACTTCAGCTGTTTCTTGTACTCATCTACTTTTGATTTTTAGTTGACCTTGTGTTCTATCTCATCTCCTGCTCTCTTTGAATAACTTCACCAAGTTGTTCTATATCCTACAAACATGTTTACCTATTGAAAGCTTTGTCAAACAATTCTTTGATAGAATCAAAGTCTTTAGATTTCAAGTCTTTGTGCTTCCAACCTTCCATGTTCTTAAGGTAGGTAATCATGGTCTTCTTCTGTTGAGTTTTGGTTGGTGGTTTGTTCCTCTTCTCTTCTGCTCTTTTAGCTGCAAAGTGCTTTCTTCTTTGCTCTAGGAGTTCTTTAAACAATGTGGCTTTTTTGCTTCAGTTGTGAATGCTCTTTGTTCTTTAGCTTACATTGCTTGAGCCAACTGGTAATAGCATCAAAACCCTAGCCTAAATATCATCCCATTCTTTAGTCAAGGCAACATTGGCTTCATCTTTCTCCTTTGCAAGTCTCTTATAACCTCCCAACTACATCCAGCCTCCCCCCCCCGTAATTTGATAGCTTATTGTCAGACAAAAACTGATTGGAATCTTACTTCTTCACAGCCTTCGACAGGGTTTCTATCATTTTCTCTTTGCCTTTGTCCTGAACTTTTGCATGTGATGGTTGTGAGGAAATTGTTGTTGTTGTTGTAGATGTACCCAGCTTAGTAATGACAATTTCTTTCCTTAGAGTTGGAATTGTAGTAGTTGTTGTAGTTGTAGCAGCACTAACCTTGGTACTAGCAACACTAGCTGGTACACTTGGATCTTCTATAACATCCCCTTTTACCTTGGATTTTACACTTTTCAAAGCAGCAAGTGCTTGAGCCAAAGTAACTTTATCAACAGTCAAATTCACATCTTTAGTAGCAACTTCTTGTTCTGCTAACACCTCATCACCAGTTAAAGTATTCACATCAAACATATCAGCATCATCTTGATCATTAACTAGGGTAATGTCTTCATCAGCATCAATAGCATTTATCCTCCCCTGTTTGGATGCATCATCTCCTAAACTGTCTTCATCTCCAGTGATTCTACCTAGTTTAAGACCAATTTGTATAACCTTTTAAGCCCCATGAGTTCTTGACCTCTTTTTATTCAAGCTTTTTGACCCTCCTCTTTAAACTAACAATCTCTGCAGCTTGTATGGTCTTTATCTTTTCCAAATCAAGAACTCTTGTTTGTAAATTGGTACATAACTCCATCAATTCATTAAGTTTCATACTATCCTACAACAATTCAAAGTATGGTACCTCTTGCGTGCAGGTGGACATTAGAATGTTTAGATACATTCTCTAACCAGTTTGAGCAATAGTATCTTGCATGGTTTCTTGGCGCCTAGGTACCACACACCGAAGTTAGTTCCTAGGGAACTTGAGTCATTAGGTATTGCCTTGGATTGGTCTTAGCTAGTTACCCTGTCCTGCTTTAATTCTTAGCGGATAGAATCGGGAGTGATGCCATCACCAAACTGTCATCCAACTCCTTATAGACAGCCTCATCTGCTACATGTTCAGTAGGACTACTAGACTGAGGTATCTGAGTGTCCTTTCTCTTTGGCTTCCTAGGTTTTTGTTTCTTTTGAGGTTGAGATGTTGATGGTTAAATAAAAGTGGGTGTGTGATTTGCTAAACTTCACCCAGTTTATTGTTGATCTTGTACCACAATTGTTTGGAATAATGGGTGGGTTTTACTACCAGAAAAAACTTTTCCCTACCCCCCCCTTATCATATCACAATTATCTTCTTAGTAGGAGAGGGTGCATATATAGATCTGTGGGTATAAGCGGGGGGCCCAACCCTTCATGTTGTTTATCTAAAAAAGACTAGTAAACCTTGGATTACATAAAAAAATTTGCCCATATTATCCAAGTTCTTCACCATACATTCAAAAATGTATTTTGAAAAGTTAAACTTCTTGCTTGTAGCTAAACAGATAATTGCAGATGCCATAGTACTACTAAACTCATTCCATGTAGTAGTCTTAGAACTTAGGCATTGTAAAATAGTATGAATCAGAAATTTCCATTGTGGGGCAAAGAATGCCTTATAGAAAGTAAGCTTTTGTGAAATTCTCTCATACCCCGTCAGTGTAAGCTATTCAAAGATGGTAGAATTGGGTAGAAAATCAACACCTTCAGCATCTTCTAGTTGAAGATCCCTTCTTACAGTTGATTTAGTTATGATTATCTTCTTTGCATCTACCAGGGTATGCAACTGTACTTACCCATTGACAATTTTGGCTTAGACAATAGACCAGAACTATTCTATGCATGAAATGTATATAGTGGGATTGATCATTAGTGCATATCTTATAGGATTTGCATTCAGAAAATCCATTATCTGCTTAAACCCTTCACTTTTTGCGGGTTTAGACAAAAAGGCGACCAAATTATGAGTATCTACAAACTTTAGATCCGCCATTTGTGTTGGGTTTTAATGATGAATGATAAAATTGAGTTAGGGTTTGTGATTAGAGAGTATATGAGTGAATGAAATCAATTAAATGAGTAATTGAAACCCTTAATCGAAGTATTTATGAAAATACCCTCAATTGCATTAACTGTCACCAGCAGTAGTAAGTTATGCCTGGCAGCATTAACTTTCAATAGCAGTAGTAAGTTTATGCCTGGCAGCATTAACTTTCAACAATAGTAGTAAGTTTATGCCTAGCAGCATTAACTTTTACCAGCAGTATTAAGTTTATGCCTAGCAGCATTAACTATTGAGCCCCAGAACTTAACTCCAATTCCATTCTAAACACTCTGTCTGTTTTTTAATATATATTGAACTCTCTTTTAGTTTTTCACTCCCATTTATCTTATTTCTGTTACTACCAAAGCACTTGTCTGTTTTTTTCACCATTAGGTCTCTTTCTGTTTTTATTCTCACCAATTCTCTCAATTCTTTTTCTTACCAAAAATTCTATGTCTATTTTCTCTATTACCAGCTTTTGTCATCATAATCAAACACTTTTCTTTGCTATTTCTGCAAAATGTTAGTCCAAAAACCAAGAAAATACAATCCATAGCAATTTTCATAATAATTAGTATTAATTATACCTAACAGTATTAAGTATAACTAACAGTAGAAACTTAGCAGTATTAAGTATAACTAGCAGCACTAATTATACTTAATAGCAGAAACTTTTAATGACATGAATAACAGTACTAATTCATACAAAACTCTACAAAAACCATAAGAGAAAAAGATTTTAAGGATTTCGCATTCCCAATACTTAGAAATCAAATATGTAACATCCTACTTACATCACAAAAAGTTTTGTAAAGTAAATCTGCACATTCTTGCAGTATGGGATTTTGACCCTGTGAATCAACTTCTTTTTCATTGCCAAAATCCTATTAAAATATTTCTAAATCTCTATATGTTGTTTTTGAATGAAAACATGATTTTTAATTATCTTCATAGTACTTTTATTGTCAATAAAGATCTTGCGTATGCATATAATTATACCCATTCAAAGTAGTTGATTCTGAATCAAAGCATTTGTACACAGCAACACTTGAAGCAACCACATACTCAACTTCTGTTGTGGAATTTGCAACCACTATCTGTTTCTTGCAAGGAATTGACAACCTACTGTTTTAGACTTCCTATCAAAGCTTGCTCCAGCATAATCACTATCATTGTATGCTACCAAATCAAAAGGAGAATCTTTTGGATACCAACGGCCAAATTTTGGTTGACCTTTTAAATACCTAAAAATCCTTTTCACAACATGAAGGTGTGAAACCTTTGGATTGACTTGGTATCTAGCACAGGCACGCACTGCAAACATGATGTCAGATCTTAAAGATGTAAGATACATCAATGAACCACTCAATGACCTATACATGTGAACATCCACTTCTTTACCATCTTCATCTTTGAGCAGAGGCTTTTGAGTTTCCATTGGTGTGCTTGCAGTCTTGAATTTTGTAAACCCAAATTTATTTAGAATTTCACCAATATATTCATCTTGACTAATAAATATGCCATCCTTCTTCTGTTGCACTTGTAATCCTAAAAAGAATGTAAGTTCTCCCATAGAACTCATTGGAAATTTCTCATGCATCAACTTTTCAAATGCATTGCACAGCTCCTTCTTTGTTGAACCAAGATGTATCATCCACATATACTTGGGACCAAAAAAATCATCACCTTTGTAACTTTTGATGAATAAGGTTTTGTCTATTTTCCCTCTTTGAAACTCATTGCTCCAACAGATATGTGACAAGGTTTCATACTAGCTCTAGGAGCTTGATGTAGTCTATACAGTGCTTTTTCAACCTTGTATACTCTATCAGGAATGTCTGGATCTTTAAATCCTGGTGGTTGACAAACATACAACTCTTCTTCAATCTTTCCATAGAGAAAAGCACTTTTTACATCCATTTGATACACCACAAAATCTTTAAATGAAGCATAAGCTAAAAATAGCCTAATTGCTTCAATTCTTGCAACAAAGGCAAAGGTTCATCTTAGTCAATCCCTTCATTCTTTGGTTACCCTGAGCCAACCAATCTTGCTTTGTTTCTTATCATAATTACTCTTTACATCCGTTTTATTCTAAAGACCCTTTTAGTGCCTATAGTCCTTTTTTCATTTAGATAAATCCCACTAAAGTCCGAACTTCTTGTAGCTTGAATTGTAGAAGCTCTTTCTAATAAGCCTTTATCCAGCTTGGATCCTTCAAGGCATGAATTACCTTTTTGGGTTCTTCTTTGTGTCAAAAAAGCAAGAAAACAAGCAGTTTTGAAGGTCTTTATGGTTTGTTCTTTGTTGAATAGTACTAACAAACCCATGTTCCTCCAAATTTCTTGACATATTTCTTGTTTGTGTAGCTAATTGCAAATCTCCAATAACTTGATCAAGAGGATGATCTTTCTAAATTCTTATAGTTGGAATATGACTGACTTAGATTGTTGTGTCTAAATTATTCATGTCAGCCACTACACCATCATCTTCACCATCTCTTGTGAAGTCCAATATGCTATAATATTCCAAAGCAGACATATTTGGATCATCTGGAAGTTCAATGCTTATTTTTCTACCAACAAACTTAACTTCATTTTGTGCTAGCAGCATTACATTGTTAGTGCTGTTTAAACATTATCCTCCTTTTCTTGATCTTTATATTCACTATCTTTTTGTTGGATCTTCATCAACCTTCTTTCCATCATCACTTGAAGGTTTGGATCCATCATCATGAGAACTCTTTGGATCTTGGGAAAATGGTAGATCAGAAGTTCCATATATCGGTAGCATAGATGTAATCGTTGATAGGTTCTGTATCCTTTCTAGCGGACTTGTCTTATCACTGGCTTTTTGTACCTGCAAAACAATTTGATTGTTGTTCCTGCAACAATTGGCTCATAATTCATTCTTTTGTTAGTTGCTCAATATCAAACAGCCAATGGGTTCCACTCCCTGAACATAGGTGTGACTTCACTGAACTAATATGCAAGTTTTCTTCCACTATCCTCATTCTACTATTGAATACTTTAAGGCTTTTCATATTCAAAGAGTATCCAACAATAGAAAACCTGCATTCAGCTCCTTACCATTCAAATTTGCCTAGGATCTATGGTATTAGAATGGTTAAAAGGGACACCTAAATGGTCTCATAAAACATTAAACGCCTGGGGTATCTTCATGATAAAAGATTCAATAATGGGGTCTTGTTATGAAGCTTATCTACTATCACTCTATTTTGCAATAGCATAGCCGTATTAACTGCTGCTTGCCTAAAAGGTAATTGCAAATTAGAATCAGCTTAACATAGTCCTTGCAGCTCAAATTTATGTCTTATTCCTCCTTCAAGCAACTCATTTTTTGGAGGAGTTGCTTATACTAAATTGTCTCAAAATACCCTCATTTCTCAAAATGATTCAGTCTATGTTCTTGAACTTAGTTCCATTATCACATCTAATTCCCTTAACCTTATGATCTACTAGTTTTTCTATCCCAATTATAAAGGACTTAAGAATGCCACTAGTCTCATCCTTAGTAGCTAGAAAGAAAACCCATGTTAACCTACTATAATCGTCGTGACATCTGTCAATACATTTTCTGATAGTCTTTTTAAAAATGTTGGACTAAGCCAAGTCCATATGTAACAATGTAAAGGAAAGACTGATTGTGTTCATCTGTTTTTGGACTTACAAGAGGCTTTGTGATGCTTTCCCCTTTGACAAGCAAACCACAGGTTTATCATTTTCAAAAAGTTTAGAAGGTAAACCTATTACAATATCTCTATAACACCTCGTGTTTTAGGTCATTTTAGGATATTATGTAATGCATAATTTATTTTTAGGGTTTTACGCGTTTGCTCTTAAACCGTAAACGTTAAGTTAAATCGCGTAAACTGAAAAAAAACAAAAAAAAAAAATATGGGTAATCATTCAAATGTAAACGGTTTAAACAATTAATGTTTACATCAAGGCAAGTGTTATATTGATTATTTAGTGTATAATTATTAAACATTGCGCATTTTATTTTTATTGGTTCAATGTACGACGTTAATAACGTCACCATTTATTTTTAGTATTGTACACGATCATTTTTAATGGAAATCGTTACGTTAAATCGCGTAAGCTAAAAATGATCATTCAATGTAAACGGGCATTAAACAATTAAATGTTTACATCAAACAAGTGTTATATGATTATTTAGAGGATAATTATTAACTTTGTTCATCATATTTTTATTGGTTACGTAAAATGCTTATGTTTCGCGATAAAACGCGTTTCGGCATTCCCGGAAGCACCAAAACCTAACTACGCTTAAACGAATACCCACGATTATACCCAATACCCAAAATAATCAATATAACATCACATATATGTATATGTGGCCGAAATTTTCAAGATAGGACCAAGAATTTCCAACTTGCTCAAAATATCTAGCTTAAGAAAGATCATAGGGAACCAACTCTTACACCATGAACCACTTGGCAAATTAACCTTGTGCAAGGGTTAGAAAGTAACCATGGTTAGGTTAGTTAGATATTTTCACTATAAATAGCATGCATGCACTCTTTCTTTCATAGATACTTAACCAAAAATCACAAAAACTTTCTTTGTCTCTCTTTGAAGCTCACGGCTCAAAACCCATTTTATACACAATCCATACTTTGATTTTCTTTCACCATATTAGTGTTTACATATCATACTTAAGGTATTCTAAGAAGAATTGAAGGGTTGGTTAAGCTTTGAAAGGGTTTTAACAAGTTATTGCAAGATTAGGGTTTTTGGTAAAAATTAGGGTTTTCACCTTATATTTTCAAGCCAAGGTTGTTAATCACAAGGGTGTGATTTTTATTCTATTCTCTACTCATCCACACAAGGTTATATATATAGATTAATTATTTCATAACTAAGATTTTATGTGTTCATATGGTATATTTAGTTAAATCACCATCTAGGGTACTCTTGAATATGT
>BQNB010158774.1:0-14991 GCA_026074375.1 Tanacetum coccineum | reverse complement strand
TCTTACTTTTCCCGTTTACACATAAAAAACTTTAAAATAGAAATAGTCAAAGTTCAAAAGCATATTTAAATTTAACAAAAAGAGATCTATTTATTAATTCAAACTTAATATTAATCATAACATTAATGCGATTGTAACCCTCGACCTTTTAGAAGGCTGCAACATCGGTTGTGAGCCGGCAAGATGCAACAAACTTTTATCAGTCTCTGATTTTTATTCTTACTATGGGCTTTCTTTTGAAGACTACCACATCGGTTGTGAGCCGGCAAGAGGTAGTAAATTTTTATCAGCCCACAGTTTTTATTATATATATATATATATTATTTTTTACTTTATATAGAGAAGACTTCTTTTTGAAAAATTCAAGTATAAGTTTGAACTAAGACTAAAATTTTTGCTATATACTACATAAAAATTGTTGATTTAAGTTTAATCTCCAAAAATAGCACGTATTATTAATCTGGTTAGGAGATTATGGGAGAAAAAGCCACAAATTACATACATAAGCTTTTAAGATTTCCAACTAATCCTTGTTTAGCATCCAACTCATAATTGATGACGTATAGTCCAACCTCGGGTCATGAACCCGACCCACGAATAGTACTTATACCCAGGCCCATAATGAATGGGCCATAGTGACATCAATACGAGCTTCCAAGGCCCAAATGGTACTGCCTATGGGGAAGCCCATGACATATGGGCTATCACGACGAGAATTTAGGCCCATGAGGCCCAACTAGCACACACGTGCGCAGGTATCTAGAACACCCGTTACGAACGAGTCATAATTAGGAGGTGGGCCCGCTAGTTACTAAATAAACGGTGAGACCTCTCGGATACTAACCTAATTAATGGGACAAAGCCCGTTAGGGTTTGGTGAGTATATAAGGAGCACCCCGGCTCTCATCTAAGGTACGCCTCATAACCCTAACTTTCTACTGAAACCTTAACCGATTACTTACTCTCACGTCGGAGGATAATCGTGGGAGACAATCCCACGGTAAGCCTAACGGTGTTTTGTTTTCTTAGTGCGCAGGTCTCATACATCAAGATTTAATTGATACAGGAACCGGGGCCTATTAGATCCGTATTACACCTAATTCGGGCCTAATCAAGGATCGTCCAACTTTTGTATCAACACATTTCCTAAACAAGTAATTCTTGGTGCGATGAGGATCAAATATTTTATTACGTCAAAGTCAAAAAAGAAAGACTCCATTGAGAACAAAATGTTAGTGAAAATTTTTTATCGGTTGCAATTAGAATCAAAGTAGCGTGTCATTTTATGATCCTGACACGTAATGAAGAGCTTTCGCATGTTATACATTTTATAATCAAACTTCTTTAGGGTGATTGATGCACTGTTGTGTTTAGAAACATGGTCTAAAACTTTAGTCTTTGGTTTCCAAACCCAACAATCTGAGGCCTTAACAGCATTAACATTATTTTCCTTAACAACATTAACTACTGCTTTTGGCCTAACAATATTAACATTTTTATCCTTAACAGTATTAACCCTCTGATTAAAATTACTGTTTTTAAATGTTGTATTCTTGTGAATGGGCCTCTTAACAGTTGAATGTGCCTTTTTAGAAAGATATGACATTGGTCTAGCAGCATTCACTGTTGTTTTTGTGTGAGCAGTATTAAAAAAAACTTGTCTAGCAGTATTAACTGATACTAAGCCAGACTTCATTAGTACTGCTCTTGGAACCATGTTCTTTTTAGCACAGGGGTGAGTCTTTTTAGCAAAGTTTTGATGATTCACCCTTTGAGCATTGTTCTAAACAGGTTTTACCATCCTTTGATTTTGAAACTGTTTTTGATGGTAATTGCAATCAACCTGCAAATGATCAAAGCTTCCACACACATAACATGCCTTATTAAACATCTCAAAATTGCTTCCTAGTTTTTGAGACATCATATTGTTCCAATTTCTTTGATTGCCTCTTGGACTGTGAGTGTTTTGCCTATGTTTCTCAAATTGTTTAACAGTTTCCTAGCAGTTTTCTTATGTTGCTTAGATTTGACAAACTCTATCATAGCCATACTAGGCTTAACTGTTTTCTTCTCAGTTTTAGTTTGAGACACATTTTCTTCCTCACTATCTGACACCCAGTCTTCAATAATTGGGGCATTATCAGACTTCCTAACTACCTTAGACACTTCTTCATTAGACTTTCTGTTCTCAACTACATGCTTATTAATAAACTCATCTAAACCAGTAAAAGACAAGTAAGGTGTTAGAGGCATGAAATTTCCTATGTAGGGAGGTGGAAATGCATTATAGCCTAAGCCTTTCTTGCAGTTGTCAACAATCTAACACTCAATGAGCTTGTCTAAACTTTTAGATGCATTTTCATATTTATCTACATTAAATTGAATGCTATCTTTTCTTTTTGAGCTATTTCTAGCTTCTTCTTGAGCTCGCTGATAGCTAAATCTTTACATTCAAATTCAAATTTTAAGACCTTTATATCTTGATGAAATAAATAAGGGGCTCATTGGCTTATAAACTTCAGTTTTCTTATAATGACTCATAATCATGTTTATAAGCTAGAACCATTAACTCAGATTTCTTAAAATCTTTATGTAGTTGATCATATTGAGATTTAAGTAATTTAACAGTTTCCATACAAGATTTTGAACAAGTTGAATCATTGGTTACCTCTAAGTCAGAACTTTATGATGAGTAAGCCATGAGTGCATAGTTAGGCCCTTCCTCTGCCTAATCACTCTAGTTATAACCACCAAGGCCATCACATGACACCAAAGCTGTGGAAGTAGATGTTTCTACAACACACTCCTTCTTTAGCTTTCCTTGGTTTTGTTATCATGATTTCTTGGAGCTCTGCACTCCCTAGCAAAGTGTCCTCTCTTGTGGCAATTGTAGCACTCTACTTTGGACTTGTCAAAGTCAATATTCTCATTGTTATTGATTGTAAGCCTCCTTCTAGTATTCTTCAAGAATCTTCTAGCCCTCATAGTCAACATGGCCATTTGCCATCTTAAATCCATCTCTTTTAAGTCATCAGGATGGATTTGTTGCAAGTCCTCATGTGCAAGTTGAGGACTATTTGTTTGACTAGTAAAGAAGGAACAAATAACAACATCACTTAAGTTATTAATATTTGAAGAGTAAGCAGTATTAACTTGAGTGCTAGCAGTAGTAACTCCATGAGCAGCATTAACTTCTTTATTAGAGCTGCTAGTGTTGTTATTTGTAGAGGGCATAAAAGACATGTTTTGTGTGTTTGAACTTGAGCTAGACATCCCTTTGACTTCTGGTTCATACACCTTAAGGTTGTTGTAGAGATCATCCATGCTCATTGTATCTAACTCAGCTTTATTTCTCCATACAACAGCATGTGTGTTCCACTCAGATGATAAGCTCCTTAATAACTTTTGATTTATGTCTTTTTGTGAAAGCTTTTCACCCAAAAGCTCCAACTGACTCATAAGCTTTTGAATCATATCAAAGGTTTGATCAAGCATCTCTGAGCTTAGAGCAGTAAAGTTTTCATACTGCTGCTTTAGGAGATTTCTTTGAGTCTTCTTTGTAGTTGCATTCCTACTAAATCTCTTTTCTACAGCTTCCATCAATAGCTTAGCATCCTTAATTGAGTTAAACTTTAACTGGTGTTCATTAGGAATGCCCATCATCAAAGTACTTCTTGCTTTCACCTCTAATCTCTTTTGAGCCTTTTCTTCAGCAGTTGTAGGAGGTATTACTTTCTCAACACCTTCCACAACTGTTGTCTTTGGTGCAGTGTTTCCATTCTCTATGACTTCCCATAGTGCCTAGTCTATCATCTCGATGTATTGTTCAATTCTCATCCTCCAGATCTCAAACTCACCAGGTTTGAGCATGGGAACTTTAGATGCAACCACCATGTGTGTAGAATCTTGATCCATATCTTCTAGCAAAGTTTCTCAAAGCAACAAGCTCTGATACCACTTGTTGTCTCAGTTGTAGGATACCTCTTCAATAGATCAAATTCCTTAGCTTGTTTAAAGGTTTAGTTATATTAGATAAATCTAAAACAAACTATAGTTGAAATTTGTTAAGTGTGTTAAAGATTTGTGGAATTAATCTTTATATTAGAAGGAATTTTAATGAACAATAAACACAAGATCACATTCAATAAACAAATAAATCATTAATATTATTAAGAATAATACGAATACTCTCTTAGTATTAGGGTTATAAAACCTTGAAGCTATGAATAACACTTTTATGAATGACTCATTTTGTGATCTGGTTTTTGGTTTGGTACATAAAACTCTATGCCCTAGGATCTCCTTTTATACACCAAGGAGTCCTAGTCAATTTACAATATATTCCTAAAACTTAGAATATTCTCTATGATCTATTCTATAAATAACAAATACGTATCACGTAAGTAATCTTGATCACCAAACAATCTTTATCCTTTCTTCTGTCTTTATTCTTTCTCTGACAGTAGAAACTCTTTCAGCTGTCTTAATTTTTGAGGAGTAGTAACTTTTGTACTAGTAGCATTAACTTTTAACACCTACAGTAGTAACTTATACACCAGCAGCATTAATTTAGCTCAGCAGCAGTAACTCTAAGATCATCAAGAAGTCTTTTAATCCTAACAGAAAAAGAGAAAAATAGAACAATAATGTATGCTTAACTATAAACTGGATTTTGTTTTATTACGACTAATATGAAGTTCTAAGTGTCAAATAAATAATAGTAATATCAATTCATTCTCAAATATAATAATTACAAGTTGTTGTTATTGCTTTAGCATAATCATATGTAATATTTTTTTTGAGTGACACGATGAGATAAAATCATAGCTCATATAAATGACAATATGATATTACATGTATACATTGTGACACTTTCTTTTGATACTTTGTTTCTCTAAATACTAGCAGAGACAAGTAATTAATACCTCTTATAATGTTTTTTGTATGATCAACAGATGAATTTATTGGTGTTGGTGTATGAAGTTCAACCGTTGTAGATGCGGATGGAGTGTTCACATTTTCAGGTAGAGGAGCAGCGGTGGCAGGAATAGAAGGGGCAGTTTGATGTGCATCTGGTTGATTTCCCAAGTAATCATCATACATTGTTTCGAACAAATGATCCAAGTCACTTTCTGATGGTTTATCAGGAGTGATTGTTGACGGAGCCTTGTTCGGGTTCTAGACTAAGTGTCGTAGAAGCCATCCGTTGAAGCGCGGGGTCTAAACTACGTTGTTCTGACATCATTGTCAAAAATTCATCGAACTTGACATTTATTGTCTCCATGACCTTCTTTGTCGTCCTGTTGTAAATCCTGAAGCCTAGACCAGATTCAGAGTAACTGATGCGGTTGTCGTAAGGGACTTCTACAAGAAGTTTTACAACTCCCTAGGCAGAGTACCTAACCGTTATAGTAGTAGTATATGCAAGACTCGAGGGTTGTTGTCGTTCTCAAGGAGAATAGGTTGAGAAGGTTTGATCATGGTCTAACAGAATTCTAGGGGTTGAGAAAAGATTATTTTTATATTTTTGTATTTTATAGAAAGCAGTAAATCATATGTTTGAGAGGTTTGGTTGGTTTTAGCAAACTAAATAATAAACTACACTATTGGTGATAACAATATAATAAAAAGATTGTATTCATTTAATAATGTATTACTTCCCTCGATTGCGTCTCCATAGTGTTGATTGAAAACCCCTTTTTTTTTTTTTTTTTTCCTTTGTCTCAACTTGGGATGATCTATGTAATTATTTCCTAATATCATGAACAGATTACCGAAACCGCCATCTATTTAATATTTCTGTTAGGCAACGCATAAGTAAGGTTAGTATGAAGACTATTACAAGGCCATAAGAGTACATTAAAATTGCATTTTGAAATATTTAAAAGTGAAATCAACATAAAAGGGGAAGGTGTATGAAGACTGTTACCCGATGGTATCTCTTTTACACAATCATGTTTTCCTAGACATATCAACAGTGATACAAACAAAAGTTGGTTTTCTAAAGCCTAACATGCATATTCATCACAAGAAGCAACACTACTAAGATCTACATTCTAGGTTTCATACAAACATAAATGAACACAATAAGGAGTTTAGCTAAGCTAGTTCTTTCTCAATAGGGAACCTATCTTTGAACAATTCTTCCTCAAAATTGTTTCTTTGTTGCGTTCTTAATTCAAGTTCCTTAATTCTCTTTTCAGGGCAGAAGATCTCAAAGTCAGAAGATTGGTTGGTTAATTCATTCATAGTTTTGAAGAGGAGAGAATCAATAGTTTGCCTCATTTGTAAAAGCTTGTTTATTCGGGCCGTAAACTTAGCGTGAGTAGTGACAGACAGGGGAGGATCCAGGATTTTTAATAAGGTGTTGCACAAAATAAATGTTGAGCCAACTAAACTTACGCCGTAAGAAACTAAGGTAGCACAAAAAATTTAGGGGTTGCACATACCAAAAAAAGGCCAGTTTTGAAATTTTTTTGCACTTCGCGACCTAAAATCGGGTGTAGCCCGTGCTACACCTGGCACCTATGTGGGTCTGCCCCTGTTGACAGATGGTTCCTGAGAAAAGGATCCTAAGGTCGATGATGGATTCACATTCTCTATAGTGAAGAGTGAAATAGTCAATGGAAATTATGAACAAACACACAAAGAAAAGATAGACTACGAGAAAGCTAATATGCGAAAATTAAAGTCTTACTTGAAAGGATTCAAGCAAGTAGAACTAAACTAAACTATGATCAAAACCTAACTATTCCCCACGCAGCGGCACCAAAAACTTGATGCGGTTGTCGTAAGGGACTTCTACAAGAAGTATTATAACTCCCTAGGCAGAGTACCTTACCGTTGTAGTAGTAGTATAGGCAAGATTCGGGAGTTGTTATCGTTATCTAGGAGAATAGGTTGGGAAGGTTTGATCACGGTCTAACATAATTCTAGGGGTTGAGAGAAGATTATTTTTGTGTTTTTGTATTTTATAGAAAGCATGTAAATCATATGTTTGAGAGGTTTGGTTGGTTTTAGCTATTAAACTAAATAATAAACTACGCTAATGCTGATAACAATATAATAAAAAGATTGTATCCATTTAATCATGTATTACTTCCTAGATTGCTTCTCCTAGTGTTGTTACATTGTCACACTTGTGATGATCTATGTAATTATTTCCTAAGTCATGAACAGATTACACGAACCCGCCGTCTATTTAATATTCCGTTAGGGCAACGCACAAGTAAGGTAGTGTGAAGACTATTATAAGGCCCCTAAGAGTACATTAAATGCATTTGAAATATATTAAAAGTAGATCAACCATATAAGGGGCAAGGTAGTATGAAGACTGTTACCCGATAGTATCCTTTCTACACAATTATGTTTCCCTAGATATATCAACAACGATACAATCAAAAGTTGGATTTCTAAAGCCTAACATGCATATTCATCACAAGATGCAACACCACTAAGATCTACATTCTAGGTTTCATACAATCATAAATTAACACAATAAGGAGTTTAGCCAAGCATGTTAAAGATAAAGCAAGAACAATACATAATCAAACAACAAGACATATTGAATGATTAAGATAATCTTACTTGATTAAAACATGAATTCAAGGAGTTATAATAGGGTTTTGAAGCCCTAAAATTGTCCTAATAAGTTGCCAAACAAACTAGGGTTCGTCTCCCTTTTTACTCTAAAGTTACACACTTAAAACCCTAATTTTGGGTTTGCATATATAGAAAAATCATTGCGACGACGTCACATTTTAATCGTGACACCGTTATGAAGTAGAATATTCTAGATCTTGGGCTGGGTCGTGCGAGCTGACGCCGTCGTAAGATGTTGTGACACCGTCGTGAGATGAATCGTGACGGCGTTACGTGGATCTTGTGACGCCGTCTCTAGCCGCTGAGAACATAATCTTAAGAGATTTTTGTGTAGGTCTGTAGTCTTGTTCGTTTCTTCTCCAAATGAGCCCAAGTCACGTGTATTTCCTCCAAATTGCCTTCAAGAAATTGCTAAATACCTAAAAAGAAACGATTAAGTACCTATTTTGGGCATAAATGCATGATTTAGGGGGTTAAATGACCTTGAAAAAGTATATAAAATGACACCTCATCAGTAACTGATAAAGAAGCCTATATCACCTTTAGCTTTGAGCTTCCCACGATCTTCACGATCATTGTATAGGTAACAGAGAGCACCAAAAACATGAAGGAAGGAGATATTCGGTTTTATGCTTTAACGAGCTCATATGGAGTTTTTGTTGTATTGGTGTGTATAATGGAGCGGGTATGGGTAAAGGACGTAGTGCAACAACATACAGCCCATAAGGAATAAAGACGCTTTGAAAATATCAGCGTCGTGCGAGCAACTTTTACCAAAGTGTGATTACGTCGTTTAACAACTTCGTTTTGTTGAGGAGTGTAAGCCTGCCACATTTGATGAGTGATGCCAATATCTTCAAAATGATCCTTCAGCCATTGCTTTGTAAATTCAGTTCCATTATCCGTTTTGACGATTCTGACACTTGCATTTAGTCGAAGTTGTACTTGCTTCAAGAACACGATAATTGTCTATGTTGCTTCATCCTTAGATCTAAGAAACTGAACCCATGTACATCTGGAATGATCATCAACAATTACCAAAATATACTTCTTTCCATTAATACTTTTGACTCTCATCGGTCCACACAAATCCATGTGTAATAAATGAAGTTTCTGACAGGTACTTTGGTACGAGTTTGGATTTATGTGTAGCACGTTTGATTTTTCCCATTTCACAAGATAGACAAAGTTGATCTTTTGTGTATTTAAACTTTGAAAGACCGGTGACAAGGTTATCTTTGCAAGCTGGCTAATGGTAGCGGAGTTGAGATGAGAAAGACTTCGATGTCATAACCAAGAATTTGTTGAGGTAGTCGTTATCATGAGACGGATTGGTGATGAAGATGTCATGTCGTGAATATTGATGGTGTAAATAATTGTTCCACAAGTACCACTTAAGAGATTAACACCTTCAATATTGCGAACGAAGCATAGATTTCTCCTAAATGCAACCTCTAAATCAGCATCACAAAATTGTCCGATGGAGAACAAGTTATGACCTAAACCTTCGACGTAGTATACCGGTGTTATCATAATATTTTGTGACAACCGACAATTTTAAGGTTAACATTTATTCATAAACTTGAATGTATTACTTTAAACAAGTAAATAATAGACTGTACGTATAACCGTTAGGTTATCCCACTTATAAAGAGAATCATCTTTGGACGTATTTCGTCACTAGACTAAGTTTAGTCTACGTTAAGCAAGCATATTAACATTCTAATAAGCATGATTTGATAATCAAATACATTCGATTTTACCAATTTTACGTAAGTATTTTAATTCTTGCCTTATATTTCATGCATGCATGCACAACAAACCCAACACCCTCACCACCTTTGAGATAATAATACTACATATATTTACACTTTCAAAAATCATTTTCCCTCCCCCTTTTGACTAGCTAAAATCAGCCCTCTCCTTTTGGGTTGTCCAACATCTCCTTTCCAACTTAGTAACACCACATTACTCAAACAATGCTAAACACAAAATCCACCAAGCATGGAAATCTTTCTCCCCTTTTGTTGCCATCACTTCACATGGCTCAAGGAGCATATCAAACCCACAACCCATTCTTTATTTCCCTTTTTATGCTATTAGACCATGCAAGGACTAAATCCCCTTTTGACCCTACCATTACTTGAACAATAAAATGAACCTACTAGCACCCATTTGACACATACTTAAACACACTCAAACTCACCATATCTCAGTTGATCTAAGGCTTTTCAAGCAATATTTAAGGGTTGGTTAAGGGGTTTGCACAAATAGTTTTCATATTACCCTTGTAAGATTGTTGTGTTAGAAGTCGATTTAAACTTTGTTACAAAGTATACGAAATCTGTCTAGAAAATGGGTCGTCTTGTGAGCTAGTTTTAATTATCTTACTAATTTTTTTGGTAAAGCTCTTTTACCACAAGATACTTGAATGTCTTATGAAGATTTCACGTAAATTTCATGGTCTATGAAGTTCGTTTGGTATTTTAAAATAAATGTACCAAAATATGTGTCGATCAGCTATAGCTGATTACACCCGCGACTTGTAGCAGTCTTTTGGAGCTCTTAAACTTTGAATCAATGAGTCTAATTACAGTGGATGGAAATCTAAGACATAGGGCTAAGTGTGAGAATTAGTTTTGTTAAAAGAGGTTAATAATTGAGTGAGTTATGGTCGTTTGAAGTCGGGTAAACAACTTGGACAACACTGTTTCACAGCCCTAATATAAAATTTATGTTTGCTTATTTTTCTAGGGTTTTCACGTGTGAAACTCCATAAAACTCTAAAACAAATTTTATATGGGTGATAAAACTTGCTAAAACTTATGTGCATATATAACATATCCTTGTGACCCTAAGACGTCTTATTGATTTAGGTCACAATTAGGTCATATCGTTGCATTCAAGCTTGCTTATTTTACTTCTGTTATCACTACTTGTTGACGCGAGTTTTCGTGGCCCTTTTATATATTTCTCGGGGGAAAATGATACTCAAAGTCTATTTCAAATACTTTGCGTTGTGCTGATCTTCTTATTTTTTTGGACAATATGTATGTTTATAATTTGCGAATGTGAGCATTAGTGGTTGATATGTTGATGAGTATGTTGATGCCTATAATTTCTATGTTGATGACTATGATTCATGTATTCCTATTAAGCCAATTGTTTAGCTCTAGATGATAGGCGACATGTTTGGAAACCTAGTGCACATAACTCGGTTAAATGGTGTGGTTTGGATAACTCTATACACTTATTGCTTCTACGCTATTATTATACACCCTACTTGAATTCCATGCACAACAAAAATGCATTTATTACTTAAACCTAAGAGCTCATCGATATTATGTAGATGTTTTCGAGTATTCATTTCCAGGTAATAACAATAGCAATATTTAAGGAGGATAGAGTTTTCTGCCTTGCCTAGTGAGACCTATGACAAATTATCTCAAACAATTTGCATTATTACTTTTTATGGATTTTGTTGGTTTGTTGAATGCTTATCCCGGGTTGTGGGATTTTATGACTATATTTTTGGGAAATTTGAGTTACTACTGCCAGTACTACTTTAATACTGCTGGTTTAAGATTGATACTGCTGCTAAAGACTGAAGAAATAGACTAAGTAGTTAGTACTGCTAGTTATATTAGTTAGTACTGTCAGTACATTGTTAGTACTGCCAGTATAGTTAGTACTGTTAGTATTTTGTAAGCCCATTAGGGTTTCCTTGGTGTATAAAAGGAACCCTACGGCATAGTTAGAATTATTAATTCATAGTTAGTTATTCTATAACCTAGGCAGAATATTTGCAATCAATATATCTAAAGTTTTTAGTATTCTTTGTTCTTCTTTGTATTACAAGTTAGATTCCGCATAACTTGTAGTATTCACAATCATAGTTTCTCATATAGTTAGTTTGGATTTATCCAAGTTAACTAAGCTTTAACAAGCTAAAAAGATTTGTTCATTGGGACTTCATAAGTGGCATCGGAGCTTGTGGAGAAACTCTGAATAAGAAGAACTTTATCAGATCTAGATCTCTTCTTATAAAACACAATGTCTAGTAAAGAACCTGTAACACAAATAGCACCAGTAGAATCTTCTAAAATAGTGTCTACTGTAAAACTTCCTATCCTTAAGAAGGGTGAATATACCTTTTGGAGCATGAGGATGGAGCAGTATCTCACTAACACAGATTATAATTTGAAGTGATCTTGAATGGTGATGGTCCTATACAAGTAACAACAGATGAAAATGGTGTTGAAACTGAAGTACCTTTAAAGACTGCTCAAGCACTATTAGCAAGACAAAGAGAAAAAAAAGTTAAAAGCATTTTGCTTTTGGCTATTCCTGATGAGTATCAACTAAGGTTCCATGCAATAAAGGATGCAAAAACTCTGTGAACTGCTATCAAGAGTAGGTTTGGTGGTAATGTTGAATCTAAGAAGATGCAGAAGAATGTCTTGAAGCAACAATTTGAAAACTTTTCTGTATCTGACACAGAAGGCCTAGATAAAGCATATGATAGGTTTCAAAAACTTATCAATCTACTAAAAGTTCATGGTGCAGCTGTTTCTAATGAAGATGCAAATTAAAAATTCTTAAGAGCTCTACCTTCATCATGGAATAATGTAGCTTTAATTATGAGGAACAAAGCTGGTATAGATGATTTGAATATTGATGATCTATACAATAATCTAAAAGTGTTTGAAGCTGATATCAAAGGTTCCTCTGGATCATCTTCAAACTCTCAGAATGTGGCCTTTCTCTCTGCAGAAGACACTAGCAGCAGTAATGAAGTTAGTACTACTAATGGTGTTCCTACTACAGGCCATAATTCTCAGGGACAAGCCTCTTCCTCATCATATACTAATGAACAAATGTACTCATTCTTTGCAAATCAGCTAAGTAGTCCACAACTGGACGATGAAGACCTAGAGCAGATTGATCATGATGATTTGGAAGAAATAGACCTTAAATGGCAGGTGGCCATGCTTTTCTAGAGGTAAAAGATTTCTATAAGAAGACTGATGAAATTAATCTTCATGGCAAAGAACCTGTAGGTTTTGATAAAACTAGGTGAATGCTTTAACTGTCATAGAAGGGGCCATTTTGCAAGGGAATGTAAAGCACCAAGAAATCAAGGGAACAAGAATAGAGATGCAGGGTATAGGAGCAGGGACAACACCAGAAGGACTGTACCAGTAGAGACCTCTGATGCATTGGTTGTTCAGGACAATGCTTTGATTGTCCAAGATAGATTGGGATATGACTGGAGTTATGTAGCTCAAGATGAACCAACTGAGTTTGCTCTCATGGCCTACACTTCAAACTCCTCAGGGTCTGACACAGAGGTACAATCTTGTTCTAAAAACTATGTAAAAACATATGAAAAACTTCAAAAACAGTTTGATGAACAGAGATAAACTCTTAATAAGGCTAATCTAGAAATTGTAGCTTATCAGATATGCCTAGAATCTGTAAAGGCTCAATTAGTTGTTCATTAGAAAAATGAAGTTGTCTATGAAGAAAAGATTGCAGTCTTAGAATTTGAAGTAAAAGACAAAAGTAATGCTATCACTAGACTTAAAAATCAGTTAGATGAAACCTTAAGAGAAAAAGATGATTTGAAAGCTAAACTAGAACAATTTGAAACATCTTCTAAAAACTTAAAAAACTGATTAATAGTCAATTGAGTGCTAAAGATAAAACTGGTCTAGGATATGGAGATTAATTGAATGAAAATGATTCAAGTGGTAGTGAATTGTTTAATAGTGTATTTGATAGTCGTTCAAGTGATGGAGATGACAAGCAAACAAATGATAGGTTCAAAAAGGATAATGCATATCATGATGTTCCTCCTCCTTTAACTGGGAACTACATGCCTCCACTACCTGACCTATCTTTTGCAAGATTGGATGATTCTGTTTATAGGCCTAAAGCAAATAAGACTATGCTAGTGCTGTCTCAAGTTGAGCAAGTACCCCTCAAATAGCAATATAGTGTCAGAAATCCTAGAGTTTGATTCTGTTAGGCCTAGTGGATTTATCATTGAGGGATTTGGGTTTAGTGACGATAGGAGGAATTTTTTCAATCTAATGATTTGCAAGCAACAGACAAACCTAGTTTTAAAAGGATTGAGTTTACTAATGCTAGGAATGAATCTGTTAAACCTAAACAAGCTAAAAAAACCTAGGATGATCACTCAAAATCCTAAGGTAGATAGAAGAGATTGGAATGGACAAATGACTCAAAAAACGGGGGTTAGGGATTATGGTTTACAATTGAAAGTTGTTTGTGTTTGTGGCAGTTAAAAGCATTTAATAAAAGACTGTTTGGATTTTCATGAAAACGTGAATGGCTAATCTGTTTTGAAAGATATGGGTAAAGTTATGGTCATAGGGAAGTTAGACTAGTTAGAACAACACTCAGAGAATAAATCATCAAAATAAATTTGTCTCCATCTGCAGTCTTAACAAGGTTTGGAAGAGTACCAGTTAGTGCTGCCAAGCAAAGCTCTTTCAGAGCAGCAGCATCCAACTGGTGCAGTCAAACAAGTTAATACTGCTACCCATACAAATAGAGTGAATGTTTCAAAAACAAGAACAAATACTTTTCATAAGTCACATTCACCTATTAGAAGGCCTTTTCATAAATCACATCACCAAAACTCCTAGTAGTTCAAATGAAAATAGTTAATATGTCAGAGTAAAGGGTAATATCATGTTGTTCCTCCTCCTTTAACAGGGTGTTAATAATGCTGGGCAAATAGCAGTTAATGTTGTTAAGGGATCTGGGCTGTTAAGGCCTTAGCAGGTTGTGTTTGGAGACTTAAAATGACTGATTTAAACAATGTCTCCAAAGACAATAGTGGATCATGAGTCTCAAAAAGAGTAAATTATATAGATCCATAAGGCGGACTCAAGTCAGTAGTGGCTTGGGTCCCCAAGAGACACTGACTCTCTTACTTTTGTGCAGGGAAATCCACAACAAGCTTTGAAGAACAAAGTAATATTTAACAATGGATGTTTCAGGCACATGACATGGAACAAAGACTTCCTTACTGACTATCAAGACATTGATGGAGGTTTTATTGCCTTTGGTGGTGGTACTAGAGGAGGTAAAATAACAGGTAAAGAAAAGATAAGTTAGACTTTGAAGATGTGTTCTTTGTAAGGGAAATAAATTTTAATCTTTTCTCTGTCTCACAAATGTGTGACAAGAAAAACAATGTTCTTTTCACTAAAACTGAATGTCTTGTTTTATCTCCTGATTTTAAGCTACTTGATGAAAACCAAGTACTGCTTAGAGTTTCCAGGCAAAGCAATATGTACAGCTTTGATTTAAGGAATGTTGTTCCTACTAGAGATTTAACTTGTTTGTTTGAAAATG